>JAIUJO010001469.1:175000-200011 GCA_023846275.1 Vanilla planifolia
TCTTCTTTTACTACTTCTTCTTCTTCTTCTTCCTCTTCTTCTTTTTCATTTCCATCTTCTTCTTTTTCTTCTTCTTCTACTTCTTCTTCTTCTTCTTTGTCTTGTTCTTCTTCTTCTTCCCCTTCTTTGTCCTCTTCTTCTGCTTCTTCTTCTTCTTCCTCTTCCTGTTCTTTTATTCTTTTTTTTTTTTTTCTTCTTACACTTCTTCTTTTTCTTCTTTCTCTTGTTCCTCTTCTTCTTCTTTGCCTTCTTTTCTTCTTCTACTTCTTTTTCTTCTTCTATCTTCTTCTTCTTCTTCTTCTTCTTCTTCTTCCTCTCCTTCTCGTCCTACTCGTGCTCCATCTTCTTCTTCTTAACCTTCTTCTTCTTCTTTGTCTTGTCTATCTCCACTCTTCTTCTTCTTCTTTTTCTTCTTCGTCATCTTCATCTTCATCTTCTTCTTCTTCATCTTTGTCTTCTTGAACTTCTTCTTCTTCTTATTCTTCTTTTTCTTCTTCTTCTTCTTCTTCTTCACCTTCTTCTTCTTCGCCTTCTTCTTCTTCTACTTCTACTTCGTCTTCTTTTTCATTCCTCCTCTTCGTCATCATCTTCTTTGCCTTCGACTTCTTCTGGTTCATCTTCTTTTTATTCTTCTTATTCTTCTTCTTCTTCTTTTCTTTCATCATCATCAACTTCTTGTTCTTCATCTTCTTCTTGATCTTCTAATTTTTCTTCTTCTTCTTCTGCTTCTTTTTCATCATCATCTTCTTCTTCTCCTTTAACTTCTTCATCATCATCCTGTTCTTCCTCTTCTTCTTCATCATCATCATCTTCTTCTTCTTCTTCTTCTTCTTCTTCTTTTCCTTCTTGTTCTTCTTCTTCTTCCTCTTCCTCTTCATCTTTTTTCTCTTCTTTGTCTTCTTTTATTTCGTATGTTCTTCATTTTCTGTCTTCTTCTTGTTGTTCTACTTCTTTTACTTCTACTTCTTTTTCATCTTCTCCTTCTTCTTTTTCTTTTTCTTCTTCTTCTCTCTTCTTCGTCTTCCTTCTTACCTTCTGCCTCTTCTTCTTCTTTTTCTTCTTCTTCCTCTTCCTTCTCCCACTCTTCTTCTTCTTCATCATCATCCTCTTTTTATTCATCTTCATCTTCTTCTACTTATTTTCCTTCTTATTTTTCTTCTTCTTCTTCCCCTTCTACTTCTTTTTTTCTTCTTCTCATGATGTTTCTTCTTCTTCTTCTTCTTCTTAATCATCTTCTTCCACTTCTTCTTCTTCTTTTTCTTCTTCTTCTTCTTTTTCATCTTCTTCAACTTCTTCATCTCCTTCTTCTTCTTCTCCTTCTTATTCCTCTCCTTCTTCTTCTTCTACTTCTCCTTCCCCTTTTGGTTCTTCTTCTTTTTCTTCTTTTTCTTCTTCTTCTTCTTCTTCTTCTTTTCCTAACATTTCTTCTTCTTCTTCTTCTTCTTCTTCTTCTTTTCCTTCTTCTTCTTCTTCTTCATTTTCTTCTTAATCTTCTTCTTCTTCACTTTCTTCTACTGTTTCTTCTTATTCTTATTCTTCTTCTTCTACTTCTTCTTTTCTTTTTCTTTGCCTTCTTCTTCTTCTTCTTCTTCTTCTTCACCTTCTTCTACATCTTCTTCTTCTTCACACTACTACTACTTCCTTTTCTTCTTCTTCTTCTTATTCTTCTTCTTCTTCTTCTCCTTCTTGTTCTTCTTCTTCTTCTTTGACTTCTTCTTCTTGATCTTCTACATCTTCTTCTTCTTCTTCTTCTTCTTGTTCTTCATCTCCTTCTTCTTCTTCTTATTATTCTTCTTCTTCATCCTTCTTCATCTTTTTCTGTCTTTTTCATCTTCTTCTTTTTCTTTCTTCTTCGAATTTGCCTTCTTCTGGCTCTTTTCTTCTTGTTGCTTTTCCTCTTCATCTTCTTCTTCTTCTTCTTATTCTCCTTTTTCTTCATCTTCTAGTTCTTTTTCTTCTCCATCTTCTTCTTCTTCTTCTTCTTAGTATTTTTCTTCTTCTTCTTTTGCTCCTTCTCCTCTTTTCTTCTTTCCTTCGTCTACTTCTTCTTCATCTTCTTCTTCTTCTTCTTCTTCTTCTTCCCTTTCTTCGACTTTTTCTTCTTAGTCTTCTTCTTGTTATTCTTAATCTTTTTCTTCTTCTTCATCATCTTCTTCTTTTTCAACTACTTCTTCTTCTCCGTCTTCTTCTTCTTCTTCTTCTTCTTTTCTTATTCTTATACTTATTCTTCTTCATCATTAACATCATCTTCTTCTTCTTCTTCTTCTTCTTCTTCTTCTTCTTTTCCTTCTTCTTCTTCTATTTCTTGTTCTTCTGCAACTTCTTCTTCTCCTTCTTCTTCTTCCACTTTTTTTGGTTCTTCTCCTTCTTCTACTTCTTCACCTTGTTCATTTTATTTTTTTATTCTTCTTCTTTTTCAATATCTACTACTTCTTCTTCCTCTTCTATGTCTTCTTCTTCTTCTCCTTCTTCGTCTTCCTCTTCTTCCTCTTCTTCTTTGTCTTCTTGTTCTTCCACTTCTTCTTCTACTTCTTTGCCTTCTTCTTCTTGGTTTCTTTCTTCTTCTTCTACTACTTCATATTCTTCTTCTTCTTCTTCTTCTTCTTCTTCTTCTTTTTCTTCTTATTCTTCTACTTCTTCTTTTTTCTTGTTTATCTTCTTCATCTTCTGCTTCTTCATTTTCTTCTCCTTCGTCTTCTTCTTCATCGTTTTTATTCTTCTTCTTCTACTTCTTGTTCTTCTTTTACTAATTCTTCTTCTTCTTCATCTTTTCTTCTTCTCCTTCCCTTTCTTCTTCAACTTCTGCCTTTACTTCTTCTTCTTCGTGTTCTTCTTCTTCTTCTTCCTGATCTTCTTCATCTTCATCTAATCCTTGTTCTTGTTCGAAATCTTCTTCTTCACCTCCTGCTTTTCTTCACTTTCTTCTTCTTCTAATTCTCCTTCTTCTTCTTCTTCATCCTCCTCTTCTTCGTCTTTATTTTCTTCGTTTTCTACTTCTTCCTCGCCTTCAACTTCTAGTTCTTCTTCTTCATCGTCCCCTTCCTCTTCTTCTTCTTCTTCTTCTTCATTTTCTTCTTTTCCTTCTCTTCCTTTTCTTCTTTTTCTTTGTCTTCTTCTCCTTCTACATCTTTTCCTCTTCTTCTTCTTCATCTTCATCTCCATCTTCTTCTTCTTCTTCTTTCTCATCATGTTCTTTGTCTTCATATTCTTCTTCTTCTTCCTCTTCTGCTTCGTCTTTTTCTTCATGTTATTATTATTATTATCGTATTTCTTCTTCTTCTGGTTGTTGTTGTTCTTCTCCTTCTTCTTCTTCTTCTTACTCTTCTCTTCCTCCCTTTTTGTTCTCTATCTTCTTCTTCTTCTTCTTACTTTTCTTCTTCTTCTTAACCTTCTCCTTCTTCTTGTTCTTCATCTTCTTCGTCATTTTCCTTTTTTTCTTCTTTTTTTTCATCGTATTCTTCATCTTCTTCTTCGTCTTCTCTTTATTATTATTTTTTTATTATTCTACATCTTGTTCGTCGCCTTGTTCTTATTCTTCTTCTTCTTCTTCTTCTTTTACTTCATCATCTTCCTCAACTTCTTCATTTTCTTCTTGTTGTTCTTCTCTTTCTTTTCTTCTTCTTCTTCTTGTCTTTGTTCTTCATCTTCTTCTTCTACTTTTTCTTCATCTTCTTCTTCTTCTTCTACTTCTTCTACTTCTTCTTCTTCTTCTTCCACTTCTTCTTCTTCTTCCCCTTCTTCTTCTTCTTTTTCTTCTCCCACTTCTTATTCTTCTTATTCTTCTTCTTTTTATTCATCTACAGCTTCTTCTTTCTCTTCTTCTTCTTCCTTTTCCTCGTCTTCTGCTTCTTCAACTTTGACTTCTTCTTCTTCTTCATCTTATTCTTCTTCTTCTTCTTCTTCTTCCTATTCTTTTACTAATTTTGCTTCTTCGTCTTCTTCTTCTTCATCTTATTCTTTTTCTTCTTCCTCTTCTTCATCATCCTCTTCTTTTAATTTTTCTTGTATTATTTCTTGTTCTTCTTCTTTTCTTCTTCTCTTTCTTCATCTTCTTCTTCTTGCTCTTCTTCTTCTTCTTTTTCTTCTTCCTCTTCTCCTTCTTATTCTTTTTCTACTTCTTCCTCTTCTTCTCCTAGTTCTTGTTCTTGTTCTTCTTCTTCTTCTTCTTCTCCATCATCTTTTCCTTCTTCTTTTTCTTCTTCTTCTTTCATATTCTTCTCCCTCTACTTCTACTTCTTCTTCCTCTCCTTCTCCTCCTCCACCTCCTTATTCTATTTCTTCTTCGTCACCTTCTTCTTCTTCTTTTTCTACTTCATCATCTTAATCTTTTTCTTTCTCCTCTTCTTCTTCTTCTTCTTCGTCTTCTTCTTCTTCTTCTTCTTCTTCTTCTTCTTCTTCTTCTTCTTCTTTGTCTTTGTCTTTTTCATCTTCTTCGTCTTCCTCTTCTCTTCTTCTTTTCTTTTTCTTCTTCTTCTTCTTCATCATCCTCTTTTTCTTCTTCTTTGTCTAATTCTTCTTCTTCGTCTCTTCTTTTTCTTGTTCCTCTTTTTCTTCCTCTCCTTCATAATTTTTCTTCATTGTCTTCTTCTTCTTCTTCTTCTTCTTCCTCCTCCTCCAACTCTTCGTCTTCACCTTCTTCATCGTGTTAATCTTCGTTTTTTTTCTTCTTCTTCTTTTCTATCATCATCAGCATCTTCTTCTTCTTCTTCTTCTTCCTCCTCTTCTTGATCTTCTTCTTCTTCATCTTCTGCTTCTTCTACATCTTCATCATCATCTTCTTCTCCTTCAACATCTTCACATCTTCTTCTTCTTCTTCTTCTTCTTCTTCATCCTGCTCTTCATCTTTCTCTTCTTCTTCTTCTTCTTCTTCCCCCTTCCTCCTCTTCATCTAATTCGTCTTCTCCATCTACTTCTACTTCATCTCATCTTCATTTTCTTTGTCTTCTCCTTCTTCTTCTTCTTCATCTTCTACATCTTCATCTTCTTCTTCTTGTTCTTTCTCTTTCTCTTCTTCGTCTTCCTTTTTATCTTCTTCCTCTTCTTAATATTTTTCTTCCTTTTCTTGTTCTTTGTCTACTTCTTGTCCTTGTTCTTGTTCTTCTTTTTCTCTATGTCCTCATCTTCTTGTTAATCTTCTTTTCTTCTTCATCTTCTCTTCCTCTTCTTCTTCTTTTGTTCTTCTTCTTCATCTTCTTCTTCTTCCTCTTCTTCATGTTCTTCTTCTTCCTCTTCCACTTCTTCTTCTTCTTCTACTTCTTTGTCCGCTTCTTCTTCTTCTTCGTCTTCTTCTACATCCTCTTATTCTTCTTCTTCTTCTTATTCTTATTCTTCTTATCATCTTCATCTTAGTCTTCTTCCACCTCCACTTCTTCTTCTTCTTCTCCATCATCAAATTTTTATTCTTCTTCATCTTTTTATTCCTCTTAATTATCTTCTTGTTTTCTTCTTCTTCTTCTTCTCCTTCTTCTTCTTCTTCTTCTTCTAACTACTATTACTTTTTCTGCTTCTTCTTCTTCTCATTTTTCTTAGTATACTACTACTACTTCTTCTTCTTTTTCTTCTTCCTCTTCTCTTCTTCTTCTTCTGCTTCTTCATTTCCTTCTGCTTCTCCTTCTTCTTTTTTCTCCTTCTTCTTCTTCTGCTTCATCTTCCCCTATTTGTTTATCTTCTTCTTCCTCTTCTTCTTCTTTAATTTATTAATTATTTTCTACTTCTTCCACTTTTTCATCTTCTTCTTCTTTGACTCTTCTTTTTCTTCTATTTTTCTTATTCCTTTTCTTCTTCTTCTTCTTCTTCTTCTTCATTTTCATCATCATCATCTTCATCTCCTTCTTCTTAGTATTATTATTATTTTTCTTCTTCTTGTTCTCCTTCTCCTTCTTCTCCTTCTTCTACTCCTTCTACTTCTACTTCTTCCTCTTCTTCTTCTTCTTCTCCTCCTAATCCTCCTACTTCTTCTTCTCTTACTTCTTCTTCTTCTTCTTCTTTGTCTTCATCTTCTGGCACTTCTTCTTTTTCTTCGTCTTCTACTTTTCTTCTTCTTCTTCTTCTCCTTCTCCTTCTTCTTCCCCTTCTCCTTCTACTTCTTCTTCATCTTCTTCTTCCTCTTCTTCTTCTTCATCATCGTTTTCTTCGTCTTCTTCTTCTTCTTCTTCTTCCTCCTCCTCTTCTTACTCCTCTTCTTCGTCTTCATCTGTGTCATTTCTTCTTCCTATTCTTCTTTTTCTTCATCGTCGTCTTCTTCATCTTCTTCTTCTTCTTCAACTTCCTTCCCTACTTCATTTTATTTTTCTTCTTCTTCTTCTTCTTTACATCTTTTTTCTCTTCTTCCATTTCTTCTTCTCCTTCTTCATCACCATTACCATCATCATCTTCTTCTTCTTCTTCTTCTTCCTCTTCTTCTTCTCCTTCATCTTCCTCTTTTTTCTTTTTTCTTCTTCTTCTTCCTTCTTTGTCTTCATCTTCTTCTTCTTCTTCTTCTTGGCCTTCTTATTCTTCTTCCTCATCTTCTTTTTTCTTCTTCATCATCTTCTTCTTCTCCTTTGTTTCTCCTTCAATGTCTTCCTCTTCTTCTTCTTCTTCTTTTTCCTCTTCATCATCTTCTTCTTCTTCCTCTATCTTTTTCTTCTTAGTCCTTCCTTCTTTTTCCTCTTATTCTTCTTCTTCTTCATGGTCACCTTCTTCTTCTACTTTTTCTTCTTCTTTTTCTTCATCATCATCATCATCTTCTTCTTCTTCTTCATCATCATCATCTTCTTCTTCTTCATCCTCTTCGTCTTCTTCTTTTGCTTTTTCTTCTTCTTCTCTTCTTCTTCCTCTTCTTCTTCTTCTTCTTCTTTTTCTTCTTTCTTTTACTTCTTTTTTGTCATCTTCTTCTTCCTTCTTCTTCTTCTTCATCTTGTTCACCTTCTTCTTGTTCTTCTTTGCCTTTTTCTTTTTATATTTCTCGTTCTTTCTCTTCTTCTTTTTGTTGGTCTTCTAATTCTTCTTTTTCTATTTGTTCTTGTTATTCTTCTTCATCTTCTTCATCATCTTCTTCACCTTCCCCTAAATCTTCTTCTTCTTCTTCTTTTCGTATTCTTCTTTTTGCTATTCTTCTCAATCATCATTATTTTCTTCTTCTTCTTCATCATCATCATCTTCTTCTTCTTCTTCCTCTTCTTCTTCTTCTTCTTCTTCATCATCATCATCATCATCTTCTTCTTCTTCTTAGCCTCCTCCTGCTTCTTCAACTTCTATTTCTTCTTTTTAATCATCTTCATCTTTTCCTTCTTCTTCTTCTTCTTCTTCTTCTTCTTCTTCTCCACCGTCATCACCATCATGTTCTTCTTCTTAGCCTCCTGCTGCTTCTTCAACTTCTATTTCTTCTTTCTAATCTTCTTCATCTTTCCTTCTTCTTCTTCTTCTTCTTCTCTTTCTTCTACATTTTATTCTTCTTCTTCTTCCTCCTCTTCTTCTTCTTCTTCTTCTTCTTCTTCTACTTCTTTTTTTTTGCTTCTTCCTCTTCTTCTTCTTCTTCTTCTTCTTCTTGCACTTTTTTATCTTCTTTGACTTCTTTTCTTCTTCAACTTCTTGTTCTTCTTTGACTTCTTCTACTTCCTACTTTTCTTCTTCCTTCTCTTCTTCTTCTTCTTCTTGCACTTTTTTATCTTCTTTGACTTCTTTTCTTCTTCAACTTCTTGTTCTTCTTTGACTTCTTCTACTTCCTACTTTTCTTCTTCCTTCTCTTCTTCTTCTTCTTCTTCTTCTTCATCTTCATCTTCTTCTTCTATTTCTTCGGCTTCTTTTTTATCTGTCATCTTTTCTTCTTCTTCTTCTTCTTCTTCTTCTCTTCATCCTCTTCTACTTCTACTTCTTCTTCTTCTTCATCTTCTTCTTCTTCGACTTCTTCTTCTTCTTGCTCTTCATCTTCTTATTTTTCTTCTTCTTCTTCCTCTTCCTCTTCTTACCTTTCTTCGTGTTCCACTTCTATGTTTTCCTATCCTTTGTCATTTTCTTCAACTTCTTCTCCTTCTTCTTCTTCGTCTCTTCTTTTTCTACTTCTTCTTCTTCATCATCTTCTTCTTCTTCTTCTTCTTCTTCTTCTTCTTCTTTTTCACCTTCTTCTTCTTCATTTTCACCCACTTCTTCTTCTTCTTCTGGTTTTTCTTCTTCTTTGTCTTCTTCTCCTTCAAATTCTTCTTCTTCCTCTTCTTCCTCTTCCTATTCTTCTTCTTTTTCTTCTTCGTCTTCTTCTTCTTCTTCAACTTCATCGTCATCTTCTTCCTTCCTTTGCTCTTCTTTATATTCTTTGTCTTCTTTTTCTTCTTCATCTTCTTCATTTTCTTCTGGTTCTTCTTGATTATTTTTCTTCTTCTTCTCCTTCTTCTTCTTCGTCTTTGTCTTCTTGTTCATCTTGTTGTTGTTGTTCTTCTTCTTCTTCTTCCTCTTCTTTCACTTCTTTTTCTTGTTCTTCTTCTTCTTCTTTTTTCTCTTCTTCTTCTTCTTCTTCTTCTTCTTCTTAGTCTTTTTCTTCCTCTTCTTTAACTTCTTCTTCTTTTTGTTCTTCTTTTTGTTCTTCTTTTTCTTGTTCTTCCTTTTCTTCTCCTTCTTCATCCTTTTCGTCTTTGTGTTCTTCATCTTTTTCTTCTACTTCTTCACAATCTTCTTCTTCATCTTCTTTTATTTCTTCTTCTTCTTTGGTTTCTTCTTCTTCTCCTCCTTTTTTTTCTTCTTCTTCTTCTACTTCTTCTTTACCTTCTTATTCTTCTTCTTCTTCTTCCTCTTCTACTAATTATTCTTCTTCATCTTCTTCTTCTTCATCATCTTCTTGTGCTTAATCTTCTTCTTCTTCTTCTTCTTCTTCTTCCTCTTCTTCTTCCTCTTCTTCTTCCTTTTCTTCTACTTCATCTTCATCTTCATCTTCATCTTCATCTTCTTCTTCTTCTTCTTCTTCTTCTTCTTCTACCTCTTCTTATTCTTCTACATAGATGTCTTCTTCGTTGTCTTCTTCTTTTTCTTCATCTTTCTCTTCTTCTTCTTCCTCTTCTTCATCTTCTACTTCTTTGACTCTTGTGCTTCTTCTACTTCTTCTTTTAGTTCATCCACTTCTTCTTTTCTTCTTTTTCTTCTTCTTCTTCTTCTTTTTCATACTCTTCTTTTTCATCTTCTCCATTGTCTTCTTCTTCTTCTCCTCCTCCTCCACATTGTCCCCCTTCTTTTTCTTCTTCTTCTAATTATTATTCATCTTCTACAACTTCTACTTTTCCTTCTTCTTTATCACCTTCTTCTTCTTCTTCTTCTTCTTCTTCTTCTTTGACTTTGTCTTCTTTTTTTTGCTTTCTTCTTCTTCCTCTTCATCTTCTTCATCTTTTTCTTCTTCTTCTTCTTCTTCTTCTTCTTCTTTGCCTTCTTCTTCTTCTTCATCATCATCATCATCTTCATCTTCTTCTTCCTCTTCTTCTTTGTCTTCTTCCTATTCTTCTTCGTCTTCTTCTTCTTCTTCTTCTTCTTCTTCTTATTCTTACTCTTCTTCTTTACCTTCTTCTTCTTCTTCTTCTTCTTTTACCTCTTCTTCCCGTTACTCGTCTTCATCTTCTTCATCATCTACTTTATCATCTTCTTTTGTTCTGTTTCCTCTTCTTTGTCTTCTTCTACTTTGACTCTTCTGCTTCTTCTATGTCTTCATCATCCTCATCATCATCATCATCTTCTTCTTCTTCGTTGTCTTCTTCTTCTTCTTCTTTGTCTCCATCTTGTTGTTCTTCTTGTTCTTCTTCATCTTCTTTTTCTTATTCTTCGTTTTCTTCTTCTTCTTCATGTCCTCCTCCTCCTCCTCCTCCTTCTTGTTATTCTTATTCTTCTTCATCTTCTTCTTCTTATTCTCCTTCTCCTTCTTCTTCTTCTTCTTCTTATTCTCCTCCATCTTTTTTTCGCCTTCTTCTTCTTCTTGTTCTTCTTCTTCTTCTTCTTCGTTGTCTTCATCTACATCTTCTTCTTCTACTTCTTCTTCATCTTCTTCTTCGACTTCTTTTTCTTCTTCTTCTTCTTCTTCTTTGTCTTCTTTTTCTTCTTCTTCTTTACCATCTTTGTCTTCAACTTCTTTTACTTGTTTTTCTTTGGTTTCTTCTACTTCTTCTTCTTCTCCTCCTCCTTCTTCTTCTTCTTTTTTCGTATTTTTCTTCCCCATCTCCTCCATCATCTTCTTCTGATTGTTCTTCATCTTCATGTTCTTCTTCTTTTCTTCTACTTCTTTTTCTATGTCTTCTTCTTCTTCTTCTTCTTCCTTCTCTTCATCTTCTTTTTTTTGTCTTCTACTTCTTCATCTTCTTCTTCTTCTTCTTTTACATCTACTATCTCTTCTTTGTTCGGGTCTTCTTCATCATATTCATCTTTTTCTTCTTCTTCCACTTCTTCTTCGTCTTCTTCTTTGACTCTTCGCCTTCTTCTACGAGTTCTTCTTCTAATCTCTTCATCCTCTTCTTCTTCTTCATCTTCTTCTTCTACTTCTTCTTCTTCCTCTTCTTCTTCTTCTTCTTTTCTTCTTCTTTTTTCTCCATCTTCTTCTTCTCCTTCTCCTTCTTCTAATTCTTCTCTTCATCTTCTTCTTCTTCTTCTTCTTCATCATCTTCTTCTTCTACTTCCTTTTCTTCTAATTCTACTTCTTGTACTACTTCTTGTTCTTCTTCTTTTCTTTCTTCTTCTTCTTCTTCGTCTTCTTTGTCTTCTCCTTCCTCTTCTTCTTCTCCTTCTTCCTTTCCTTCTTTCTCTTCTCATTTTCTTCATATTCTTCTTCGTCTTCTTCTTCTTCTTCTTCTTCTTCTTCTACTTATTCTACTTCATTTTTCATCGTCTTCTTTTACTTCTTCTTCTCCTTCTATCTTCTTCTTCTTATTATTTTTCTTATTCTTCTCCTTCTTAATCTCCCACTTCTATCTCTTCTTCTTCTTCTTCTTCCTCGCCTTGTTGTTCTTCTTCTTCTTATTCTTCTTCTACTTCTTCTTCTTCTTCGTCTTCCTCTCCTTCTACTTCTCCTCCACCTCCTCCTCATCTTCTTTTTCTTCTTCTTCTTCTTCTTCTTCCACTTCTTCTTCCTCTTGTTCTTATTCTTCTACTTCTACTTCATCTTCTTCTTCTTCTTCTTCTTCTCCTCTATTTGCTTCACCTTTTTTGTCTGTTTCTTCTTCTTCTTCTACAAATTATTCTTCTTCTGGATCTTCTTTCCTTCTTCATCATCTTCTTCTTCTACATCGCCTTCTTCTTCATTGTCTACTTCTTCATCATCATCATCACCATCTTCTTCTTCTTCTTCTTCAGCTTCCTCTTCTTAGTCTTGTTCTTTGTCATCTTCATAATTTTATTCTTCGTCTTCTTCTTCTTCATTTTTTATCTTCCTCTTCTTCTCCTTCTTCATCAACATCATCAACTTATTCTTCTTCTTCACCTTCTTTTCATCATAATGTTCTACTTCTTCTTTCACTTCTTCTTCTTGTTTATCTTTTTCTTCTTCTTCTTCTTCTTCCTCTTCTTCTTCTTTTTCTTCTTCTTCTCCTTCTTTCTACTTCTTCTTCTTCTTCTTCGTCCTCTACTTCACTTCTTCTTTCCCCCCTTCTTCTTCTTCTTCTACTTCTTCCGTTCTTCTTCATTTTTTTCTCATTTCTTTTCTTCTTCTTCTTTTTCTTCTTCTTCTTCTATCCTTCTTATTCTATTTTTACTTCATCATCATTATCATCATATCATCATCTCATTCTTTTTCTTCTTGCTCTTCTTCCTCTTTGTTTTCTTCTTCTTCTTCGTCTTCTTCTCCCTTTATTCTTCAACTCCATCATCATCATCATCTTTTTCTTCTTCCTCTTCTTCCTCTTCTACTTAGCGTTCTTGTACTTCTTCTTTTTCTTCTTCCACTTCTTCTTCTTCTTCCTCGCCTTCTTCTACTTCTTCTTTGTTTTCTTCTTCTTCTTCTTCTTCTTCTTCATTCTTCTTTTCCTTCTTCTTCTTCTTATTGTTCTTCCTCTACTTCTTCTTCTTCTTTTTCTTCTTCTTCTTCTTCTTCTTCGACTTCTTCTTCTTCTTCCTCACCTACATCTTCTTTTTCTAATTCTACTTCTTCTTCTTAACATTCTTCTTCGTTTTTGTCTTTTGCTTCTTCATCTTCTTTTTTTTATCCGTCTTCTTCTCCATCGACTTCTCCTTCTTCTTCTTTTTCTTCACCTTCTTCCTCTTCTTCTTCTTACCCTTCTTCATCTTCCTCTTCTTTGTTTTCTATTCTTTGTCATCTTCTTAGTCTTCTTTTTCTTCTTCTTCTTCTTCTACTACTTCTTCTTCTTCTTCTTCTTCTTCCTCATCATCTTCTTCTTCTTTTTCTTCACCTTCTTCTACTTCATTTCTTCTTCTTCTTCTTTTTTCTTCTTCTTCTTCGTCTTCTTCTACTTTTTCTTCGTCTTCTTCTACTTATTCTTTTTCTATTTTTTTCTTCTAATTTGTCTTCTTCTCCTTACTTGTTCATCTTCCTCTTCCTCATCTTGTTCTTCTTATACTTATTCTTGTTATTCTTCCTTCTTTTTTTCTTCTTCTTCTACTTCATCTTCTTCATGTTCTCCCTCTTCTTCACCTTCTTCTTCTACTACTTCTACTTCTTCATCATCTTCTTCTTCTTCTTCTTCTTCTTCTGCTTCTTCTTCATCTTCTCCTTTGAATTTTTCTTCTTCTTTTTTTTCTTCTTGCTCTTCTATTCTTACTATTTCTTCTTCTTCTTCCATACCTTCTTCTTCTTTCACTTCTTGTTCTTGTTCATCTTCTACTTCTTCTTTATCTTCTCCTTCTTCTTTCTCTTCTTCTGCATCATCTTCTTTTTCTTCTTCTTCTTCTACTTCTTGTTCTTTTTCGTCTTCATCTTCTACTTCTTCTCCTCCTCCACCTCCTTCTTCTTCCTCCTCTTCAACTTATTTTTATTCTTCTTATTTTTTTGTCTTCTTTGTCTTCTTCTTCTACTTTCGCTTCTTTTTCTTCATCGTGTTTGTCATCTTCTTCTTCGTCTTCATCTTCTTCGCTTCGTCATCTTCCTCTACTTCTTCTTCTTCTTCTTCTTTTTCTTCTTCGTTTTCTTCTCTATCTTTGTCTTCTTCCTCTTCTCCTCTTCTTCTTCTACTTCTTCTTCTTCTTCTTCTTCTTTGTCTTCTTCTTCTTCTGCTTTTTCTTCTCTGTCTTCATCATCTTTTCTTTGCCATCTTCTTCTTATTCTTCTTCTTCTTCTTCTTCTTCTTCTTCCTCTTCTTCTTCTTCTTCTTTGCATTCTTCTTCTTCTTCTTCTTCTTCGTCTTCTTCTTCTTCTTCCCCATCTTCTTCTTCTTCTTCTTCTTCTTCTTCCTTCTCTTCCTCATCTTCTTTGTTTTCTTCTTCTTCCTTTTCCTCTTCTTCTTCTTCATTTTCTTTTCTTCTTCTTCTTCTTCTTCCACTTCTTCCCCTTATTTTTCTTCTTTTTCTACTTCTTCTTCTTCTTCATTTTCTTTTCTTCTTCTTCTTCTTCTTCTTCTTCTTCTTCTTCTTCCTCTTCTTCCCCTTATTTTTCTTCTTTTTCTACTTCTTCTTCTTCTTCTTTTTCTTCTTCTTCCTGCTCCTCTTCTCCTTCTTCTCCTTCTTCTTCTTGTTTTCTTTCTTCTTTTTCATCTCCTTCTTCTTCTTCTTCTTTATCTTCTTCTTTTTCCTCTTCTTCTTCTCCTTCACCTTCTTCATCTTCTTCTTCTTCTTCTAGTTCTTCTCCTTCGTCTACTTCTTTTTCTTCTTCTACTTCTTATCCTTCTTCTTCTTCTTCTACTTCTCCATCTTCTTCTTAGCCTTCTTCTTTTTCTCCATGTGCTTCTTCTTCTTTTTCTTCTTTTTCTTCTTCTTCTTCTTCTTCTTCTACTTCTACTTAATTTTCTTTTTCATCTTCTTCATCTTTGTCATTATCTTCTTCTTCATCTTCGTCATCATCATCATCATCTTCTTCTTCTTCTTTTTCTTCTTCTTCATCTTCTTCTTTTTCTTCTCCTTCCTCTTCTTCTCCTTCTCCTTCTTCTTCTTCTTCTTCTTCTCCTTCTTGTACCTCTTCTTCTTCTTCTTTTCCTTCTTCTTCTTCTTGTTCATCTTCATGTTCTTCTTCTTCTTCTTTGTCTTCTTCTTCTTCTTAGTCTTCATCTTCTTCTTTCTCATCTTCTTCTTCGTCGTCTTCTTCTTCTTCTTCATCTTCTTCTTCTTATTTTTCTTCGTCATCTCCTTCCCCCTCCTCTTCTTCTTCGTCTTCTTCTACTTCTTCCTCTTCTTCTTTTACTTCTTCCTTTTATGCTGCTTCTTCTTCTTTATCTTCTATTTCTTCTTCTTCTTATCTTCTTCATCTTCATCTTCTTCTTCTTCTTCCACTTCGTCTTCATCTTCTTTCCTTCTTCCTTTTCTTCTTTTTCTTTTTCTTCTTCTTCTTCTCCTTCTTCAACTTCCCCTTATTTTTTTTCTTCTTGTTCTACTTCATCTTCTTCTTCTTGTTCTTTGTCTACTTCTTCTTCTTCTTATTATTATTATTATTATTATTATTCTACTTCTTCTTCTTCTCCTTTGTCCTCTTCTTCTTCTTCTTCTTTTTCTTCTTCTTCTTCTCCTTTTTCTTCTTTTTCTTCTTCTTCTTTGTCTACTTCTTCTTGTTCTTCATCTCCTTCTTCTTCTTCTTTGTCTTTTTCAACTTCTTCTTTATCTTCTTCTTTTTCTTGTTCTTCTTCTTATTCTTCTTTTCTCTTCATCTACATCTTTTTTTCTTCTTCTTCTTCTTCTTCTTCTTCTTCTACTTGTTCGTCTTCTTCTCCTTCTTCTTCATCTTCTTTGTCTTCTTCATCTTTTTCTTGTTCTTCTTCTCTTCTTCTTCTTCTTATTCGTCTTCTTCTTCCTCTTTTTCTTCTCTTTCTTCTAGTTCTACTTCTCCTTCTTCTTCTTCTTCTTTTCTACTCCTTTATTTTGTCCTTCTTCTTCTTCTTCCTCTTTTTTTTCTTATTCTACATCTTCTTCTCCTTTTTCTTCTTCCACTCCTTCTTCTTTTTCTTCATCCCCTTCTTCAAGTTCTTCGCCTTCTTCTACATCTCATTCTTGTTCTTTTTCTTCTTCTTCTTCTCCTCCTTCTCCATCTTCTTGTCCACTTCTTCTTTTTCTTCTTCTTCTTCATCAACATCATCATCATCGTCTTCATCTTCTTCTACTTTTTCTTTGCCTGGTTTGTCTTCTTATTCTTCTTCTTCTTCATCTTTGTCTTCTTTTTCTTTGCCTTCTTCTTCTACTTCTCCATCTACTTTGACTTTTTCTTCTTCTTCTTCTTCTTCTTCTTCTTCTTCTTCTTCTTCCTCTTCTACGTCTTCTTCTTCTTCTTCTTTGCCTTCTTCATCATCTTTTTCTTCTTCTACTTCTTTTTTTCTTCTTCTTCCTACTCTTCTTCTTCTCCTCCTCCTTCTTCATCTTTTCCATTTTCCTCATCCTCTCTGTCATCTTCTTCTTCTTCATTTTTCTTCTTCTTCTTCTTCTTCTTCCTCTTCTTCTTCTTCCTCTTCCTCTTCTTCACCATCTTCTTCTTCTTCTTTTTTTCCTTCTCCTTCGTCTTCTTCTTCTTCTTATTCTTCTTCTTCTTTGCATTCTTCTTCTTCTTCTTCTTCACCTTCTTCTTCTTTGTCTTCTTCTTCTTCTTCCCCTTCTCCATCTTCTTCTTCTTCATCTTCTTCCTTCTCTTCTTCATCTTTTATGTCTTCTTCTTCTTCTTTTTCTTCTTGTTCTTCTTTTTCATTTTCTTTTCTTTTTCTGCTTCCTCTTCATCTTCTTCTTGTTCCTCTTCTTCCCCTTATTTTTCTTCTTTTTCTACTTCTTCTTCTTCTTAGTATTTTTCTTCTTCTTCTTCTTCTTCTTCCTCTTCGACTACTAATTAATATTTTTATTATTATAATTATTATTATTCATGTTCTTCTTCTTATTCTTCTTCTTCTACTTCTACTTCTTCTGCTTCTTCTTCTTCATCCTCTTCTTTGCCTTATACTCCTTCTTCTTCCTCTCTTCTTTTTCTTCTTCTTCTTCGTCTTTTCCTTCTTCTTCTTCGTCTTCATTTTTTTCCTTTTCTTCCTCTTCTTTGCCTTCATCTTCTTTTTCTTCTTCTTCTTCTTCTACTTCTTCTTCTTCTACTTATTCCTATTCTTCTTGTTCTACTTCTTCTTCTTCTTCTTCTTCTTCTTCTTCTTCTGCTTCTTATTCTTCTTCTTCTTCATCTTCTTCTTCTTTTCATTTGACTTTTGCTTCCTCTTCTTCTTCTCCTTCTTCTTCCTCTATTTCTATTTCTTCTTCTTCTTGTTCCTCTTCTTTTTTTTCTTCTTCTTCTTTTTGTTCCTCATCTTCTTCTTCTTCTTTTTCTTTTCATTTTCTTCTTCTACATCTTCTTCTTCTTCTTTTCCTTCATGTTCTTCTTCTTCTTCTTCATCCTTTTCTTCTTCTTCTTCATCTTCTTCTTCTTCTCTTTCTTCTTCTTCTTCTTCTTCTTCTTCTTCTTCTTAATCTTCTCCTTCTCCTTCTTCTTCTTCTCCTTCATCATCTTCTTTTCTTCTTACTTTTGCTCCTTTTCTTCTTCTTCTCCTTCTCCTTCTTCTTCTTCTCCTTCTTCATCATCTTCTTTTCTTCTTGCTTTTGCTCCTTTTCTTCTTCTTCTTCTTCTCCTTCTTCTTTCCCTTATTTTTGTTCTTCTTGTTCTACTTCATCTTCTTCTTCTCATTCATCTATCTCTTCTTGTTGTTATTATTATTATTATTCTTCTTCTTCTTCTTCTTCTTCTTCTTCTTCTTCTTCATCTTCTTCTTCTTCGTCCTCGTCCTCTTCTTCTTCTTCTTCTTCTTCTTTTTCTTCTTCTTCTTCTTCTTCTTCTTCTCCTCTTTCTTCTTTTTCTTCTTCTTCTTTGTCTACTTCTTCATGTTCTTCATCATCTTCTTCTTCTTCTTCTTCTTTGTCTTTTTCTTCTTCTTCTTTGTCTTCTTCTATTTCTTGTTCTTCTTCTTATTCTTCATTTTCTACGTCTACGTCTTCTTTTTCTTCTACTTCTACTTGTTCCTCTTCTTCTCCTTCTTCATCTTCTTTGTCTTCTTCTTGTTTTTCTTCTTCTTCTTCTTCTTCTCTTCTTCTTCTTCTTCTTCTAGTTCTACTTCTTCACCTTCTTCTTCTTCTTCTTCTTCTTCATTTTCTTCTTCTTCTTCTTTATTTTTTTCTTCGTTTTCTTCCTTTTCTTTTTCTTCTTCTACATCTTCTTCTTCTTCTTCTTCTTCTTCTTCTTCTTCTACACCTTATTCTTCTTTTACTTCATCCCCTTCTTCTTCTTCTTCTTCGTCTTCTTCTTTATCTCATTCTTCTTCTTTGTCTTCTTCTTCTTCTTCTCCTTCTCCATCTTCTTCTTCACTTCTTTTTCTTGATAATCATCATCATCATCTTCTTCTTCTTTGCCTTCTTTGTCTTCTTCTTCTTCTCTTCTGCTTCCTTTTCTTTGACTTAATCGTCTTCTTCTTATTCTTGATCTTCTTTTTCTTCGCCTTGTTCTTCTACTTCTCCATCTTCTTTGACTTTTCTTCTTCTTCTTCTTCCTCTTCTACTTCTTTTTCTTCTTCTTTGCCTTCTTCTACTTCTTTTTCTTCTTCTTTGCCTTCTTCAACTTCTTCTTCTTTTTCTACTTTTTCTTTTTCTTCTTCCTCAACATCTTTTTCTTCTTCCTCTTCTTCTTCTTCTTCCTTGACTTCTTCAGTTTCTTTATCTTCTTCTTCTTCTTCTTCTTCTTCATTTTCTTTTCTTTTTCTTCTTCTTCTTTTTCTCCTTCCGCTTCTTCCCTTTATTTTTCTTCTTTTCCTAGTACTTCTTTTTCTTTTTCTTCTTCTTCCTACTCCTCTTCTTCTTTTTCTTCCTCCTTTTCTACTACTAATTATTATTGTTACTATTATTATTATTATTATTATTCATCTTATTATTATTATTATTCTTCCACTTCTTCTTCTTTTTCTTCTTCATCTTCTTCTTTGTCTTATACTTCTTCGTCTTCTTCTTCTTCTTTGTCTTTTTCTTCTTCTTCTTCGTCTTCCTATTTTTTCTTTTTCTTCTTCTTGTACTTCTTCTTTTTCTTTCTCTTCTTTTTCTACTTGTTCCTATTCTTCTTGTTCTTCTACTACCTTATTATTATTATTCTTCTTCTTCTTCTTCTTTTCATTTGACTTCTTCTTCCTCTTCTTCTTCTTCTTCTTCTTTATTTTCTTCTTCTTCTTCTTTTTCTTTTCATGTTCTTCTACATCTTCTTCTTCTTTTCCTTCTTCTTCTTCTTCTTCTTCTTCTTTTTCTTCGTCCTTTTCTTCTTCTTCTTCATCTCTTTCTTCTTCTTCTTCTTCTTGTTCTTCTTCTCCTTCTCCTTCTTCTTCTCCTTCTTCTTCTACTTTGTCTTCTTCTTCTTCTTCTTCTTTGTCTTCTTCTTCTTCTTCTTCTTCTTCTTCTTCTTTTTCTTCGTCATCTACTTCCTCTTCTTCGTCTTCATTGTCTTCTTCTTCTTCTTCGTCTTTTTCTTCTTCGCCTTCTTTTTCTTTACGAATTCCTCTACTTCACGTTCTATTGCGACTTTTCTTTTTCTTCTTCTTTTTCTTCTTCTTTTTCTACTTCTTCTTATTCCTCTTCTTCTTCATCTTCTTCTTCTTAGACTTCTTTGTCTTCTTCTACTTCTTCTTCTTCCTCTTCTTCTTCTTTTTCTTCTTCTTCCTCATCTTTTTCTTCTCCTTCAACAAATTTTTCTTCTACTTCTTCTTCTTCTTTTTAGTTGCCCTCTTTCTCTTCTTCTTCGTCTTCTTTTTCTTAATTTTCTTCTTCATCTTCTTCCTCCACCTCTTCTTCTTCATCTTCTCCCTCTTCTTCTCCTTCTCCTGCTTCTTCTCCTTCTTCTTCTTCTTCTTCTTCATCTTATTCTTATTGTTTTTCTTTGTCTTCTTCATCATCTTCTTCTTCTTCTTTCTCTTTGTCTTCTTCTTCTTCTTCCACTACTTCTTCTTCGACTACTTCTTTTTTGACTACTTCACCAACTTCTTCTTGTTCTTCTTTGTCTTCTTCTTTTTTTTCTTCTTATTGATCTTCTTCTTCATCTTCCTCTTCTTCCACATCTTTTCCTTCTTCGTCTACTATTTCTTGTTCTTCTTCTTCTTCTTATTAGTCTTCTTCTTCTTCTTCTTCTTCTTCTTTTTCTTCTTTGCCTTCTTCATTTTCGACTTCTTCTTCTTCTTCTTCTTCTTCTTTCTCTTCCTCTTCTTCTTCTTCTTCCATATCTTCTTTTTCTTCTACTTTTTCTTCTTCTCCTATTCTTCCTTTTCACCATAATCTTCTTCTTCTACTTCATCATCATCATCATCATCATCATCTTCTTCTTCTTCTTCTTCTTCTTCTTCTTCTTCTCCTTCCCCTTCATCTTCTTTTTCTTCTTCTTCTACTTCTCTCTTCTTCTTCTCCTTCTCTTCTTTTCCCCCTCTTCTTCTTTGTCTTCATCTTCTTCGCCTTCTTCTCCTTTTTCTTTTTCTTCTTCTACTTCTCCAAGTGCTTCTTCTTTTTCTTCTTCTTTGCCTTCTTCTTCTTCGTCTTCTTCGTCTTCTTCTTCTTCATCTTCTTATTCTTCTTCTTCCTCTTCTTCTTCTTATTCTTCTTCTTCTTCCTCTTCTTCATCTTCTATGTCTTCTTCTTCTTCTTCTTCACCTTTTATTCCTCCCCTTATTTTTCTTCTTCTCCTACTTCTTCTTTATCTTCTTTTCTTCTTTTTCTTCTTCTTCTTCTTCTTCATCTTTTCTTCTTCTCCTTCTTCTTCTTCCACTTATTTTTCTCCATCTTTCTCTTCTTCTTCTTCTACTTCTTCTTGTTCTTCTTCATCTTTTACTGCTAATTATTATGATTCCTATTATTATTATAATTATTATTATTATCGTCTTCTTCTTCTTCTTATTCTTCTTTGTCTACTTCTTCTTCTTCTTCTTCTTGTTCTTTGTCTTCTACATCTTCTTTTTCTTCATCTTTTTCTTCTTCTTCTTCTTCGTCTTTTTCTTCTTCTTCTTTGTCTTCTTTTTTTTCATGTTCTTCTTCTTATTCTTCTTCATCTTTGTCTACTTCTTCTTCTTCTTCTTCTTCATCATCTTCTTCTTCTTCTTCTAGTTGTTCCTCTTCTTCTTCTACTTCTTCTATTTCTTATTTGACTTTATTGTTCCTTTTGTTGTTCTTCAACTACTTATTATTATTATTATTATTATTATTATTATTATTCTTCTTCTTCTTCTTCTTCTTCGACTTCAACTTCTTCTGCTTCTTCTTCCTTCTTCACCTACATCTTATTTTTCTTCTTCTTCTTAACCTTCTTTGTTTTTGTCTTTTGCTTCTTCGTCTTCTTTTTTTATCTGTCTTCATCTCCTTCAACTTCATCTACTTCTCCTTCTTCTTCTTCTTCTTCACCTTCTTCCTCATCTTCTTCTTAACCTTCTTCGTCTCCTTCTTCTTGGTTTTTCTATTCTTCGTCATCTTCTTCGTCTTCTTCTTCTTCTTCTTCTACTTCTTTTTCTGCTTCATCTTCTTCTTCTTTTTCTTAACCTTCTTTTACTTTTTTTTCATTTTCTTCTTCTTTATTTTTCTTCGTCTTCTTATTCTTCTTCTTTTCTTCTTCTATTTTTTCTTCTAATTTGTCTTCTCCTTACTTGTTAATCTTCCTCTTCTTCTTCTTTTTCTTCTTATTCTTCCACCTTTTCTTCTTCTTCTTCATGTTCTTCTCTTCTTCATGTTCTTCATCTTGTTCACCTTGTTCTTCTTCTACTTCTTCATCTTCTTCTTCTTCTTCTTCTTCTTCTTCTTCTTCTTCATCGTCATCACTCTTCTTTGAATTTTTCTTCTTCTTCTTGTTTTGCTTCTTCTACTTCTTTTTTCTTCTTTTTCTTCTTGTTCTTCTTTTTCCTACTTCTTCTTCTTCTTCTTCTTCCTTGCCTTCTTCTTCTTTCACTTCTTCTTAATCATCTTCTTCTCCTGCTTCTTCATCGTGTTCTTCTTCTTCTTCAACATCTTCTTCTTCTTTCTCTTCTTTTGCATCATCTTCTTTTTCTTCTTCTTCTACTTCTTCTTCATCTCTTTCTTCTTCGTCTTCATTGACTTCTTCTTCTCCTCTTTCTTCTTCCTCCTCTTCTTCTTATTTTCAGACTTCTTCTTTTTTGACTTCTTTGTCTTCTTCTTCTACTTTCGCTTCTTCTTTTCATCTTCTTTGTCATCTTCATCTTCACCTTCATCTTCTTCGTCTTTGTCATGTTCCTATACTTCTTTTTCTTCTTTTTTCTTCTTCATCTTCTTCTTTATTATTGTCTTCTTCCTCTTCTTATTCTTCTTCTTCTACTTCTTTGTCTTCCTCTTCTTCTTTCTCGTCTTCTTCTCTTGTGCTTCTTCTTATTCTACTCTATCTTCTTCATCTTTTTCTTTGCCATCTTCTTCTTCTTCTTCTCCTTCTTTTTTCTTCTTATTATTATTCTTCTTCTTCTTCTTTATCTGCTTCTTCTTGTTATCCTTCTTCCTCTTCTTCTTCTTATTGTTCTTCTTCTTCCTCCTCTTCTCCTTCTTCTCATTCTTCTTGTTTTCTTTCTTCATTTTCATCTTCTTGTTCTTCTTGTTCTTCTTCTATTTCCTCTTCTTCTTCTACTTCTTCTTGTCTTCTTCTTTTTCTTCTTCTTTTTCTTCTTCTACTTCTTCCCCCTCTTCTTCTTCTTCAACGTCTCTGTCTTCTTCTTAGCCTTCTTCTTCTTCTTCACTCCTCCTCCTCCTTCATCTACTTCTTTTCCTTCATCTTTTTCTTCCTCTTCTTCTTTCTTCTCCTTCTTCTTCTTCTTCTTCTTCTCCTTCTTCTTCTTCTTTGTCATCTTCTTCTTCTTTGTCTACATCTTCTTCTTCATCTTTTTTTTATTCTTCTTCTTCTATTACAGCTACTTCTTCTTCCACTTCTTCTTTTTTTCTTCTTCTTTCTTCTTCTTCTTCTTCTCCGTATCCTTCTTCTTCTTTTTCTTCTTCTTCTTCTTAATTTCTTTTTCATCTTCTTCGTCTTCTTCATCATCGTCATCATCATCATCTTCTTCTTCTTCTTCTCCTTCATCTTCTTCATTTTCTTCTCCTTCCACTTCTTCTCCTTCTCCTTGTTCTTCTCCTTCTTCTCCTTCTTCTTCCTCTTCTCTGCTCTGCCTACTTCTTCTTTTCCTTCTTCTTGTACCTCTTCTTCTTCTTCTTTTCCTTCTTCTTCTTCTTCTTCTTCTTTTTCTTCTTCGATCTTCTTCTTCTTCTTCTTCATCATCTTCTTCTTCTTCATATTCTTCTTCTTTGTCTTCTTCATCGTCTTCTTCTTCTTTTTCTTCTTCTTCTTCTCCTCCTCCTTGTTCTTCTCTTCGTCTTCTTGTCAACTTCTCCTTCTTCTAATTCTTCTTTGTCATTTTCTTCCTCTTCTTCTTCTTCTTCTTCTTCTTCAACTTCTACTACTACTACTACTTCCTCTTCTCTTCTTCTTCTTCTTCTTCCTTTTCTTGTTCTTCCTCTTCTTCATTTCCATTTCTTCTTCTTCTTCATCATCATCTTCTTCTTCGACTTCGTCTTCATCTTCTTTTCTTCATCTTTTTCGTCTTTTTCTTCTTCTTCTTCTCCTTCTTCTACTTACCATTTTTTGTTCTTCTTGTTCTACTTCATCTTCTTCTTCTTCTTCTTTCTTCTACTTCTTCTTGTTATTATTATTATTATTATTATTATTATTCTACTTCTTCTTTTTGTTCTTCTTCTCTTCTTCTTCTTCTTCTTTGTGCTCTTCTTCTTCTTCTTATACTTCTTTTTTCTTCTTCTTCTCCTTTTTCTTCTCTTTCTTGTTCTTCTTTGTCTACTTCTTCTTATTCTTCATCTTCTTCTTCCCCTTCTTCTTCTTTTTCTTTTTAATCTTCTTCTTTGTCTTCCTCTTTTTCTTCTTCTTCTTCTAATTCTTCTTGTTATTCTTCTTCTTCTTCGTCTATGTCTTCTTTTTCTTCTTCTTCTTCTTCTTCTTCTTCTTCTTCTTCTTCCTCTTCTTCTCCTTCTTCTTCATCTTCTTTGTCTTTTTCTTTTTCTTCTTCTTCTTCTTCTCATCTTCTTCTTCTTATTCGACTTCTTCTCTTATTATTATTATTATTATTCTTCTTCTAGTTCTACTTCTCCTCCTTCTTCTTCTTCTTCTTCATCTTTTTCTTCTCTACTTCTTTATTTTCTTCTTTTTCTTCTTCTTCTTCTTTTTCTTCTTCTACATCTTCTTCTTCTTCTTCATCTTCTTCTTCTTCTTCATCTTCTTCATCTACTCCTTATTTTTCTCCATCCCCTTCTTCTTCTTCTTTGTCTTCTTCTTAATCTCCTTCTTATTCTTCGTCTTCTTCTTCTTTTTCTCCTTCTCCATATTCTTCTTCACTTCTTCTTTTTCTTCATCATCATCATCTTCTTCTTCTTCTTCTTCTTTTTCTCTTCTTCTTTGCCTTCTTTGTCTCTTATTCTTCTTCTTTCTTCCTCTTCTTCGTCTTCATGGACTTCTTCTTCTTCTTTGTTTTCTTTTTCTTCGCCTTCCTCTCCTGCTTCTCCATCTACTCTGTCTTTTTCTTCTTCTTCGTCTTCTTCTTCTTCTTCTTCTTCCTTTTCTACTTCTTCTTCTCCTTCTTTGCCTACTTAATCTTCTTCTTCTTCCTTTACTTCTTCTTTTTTCTTCTTCTTCAACATCTTCTTCTTCTTCATCTTCCCTAATTTCGTCGTCCTCTTCATCTTCTTCTTCTTCTTCTTCTTCTTCATGTTCTTCTTCTTCTTCTTCTCCCTCTTCTTCACCATCTTCTTCTTCTTCTTCTTTTCCTTCTCCTTCGTTTTCTTCTTCTTCTTTGCCTTCTTCTTCTGTGTCTTCTTCTTCTTCATCCCCTTCTTCTTCTTCTCCTTCTTTTTCTTCTTCTTCTTCTTCTTCTTCTTCCTTCTCTTCTTCTTCTTCTTCCATTTTTTCTCCTTCCTCTTCTTAAACTTATTTTTCTTGTTTTTCTACTACTACTTCTTCTTCTTCTTCTTTTTCTTCGTCTTCCTACTTTTCTTCTTCTTCTTCTTCTTCTTGCTCTTCTACTACTAATTATTATTATTATTATTATTATTGTTGGTCCTATTCTTATTCATCATCTTCTTCTTCTTCTACTTCTTCTTTCACAACTTTTTCTTCATCATCATCATCTTCTTCTTCTTGTTCTTCTTCTTCTTCTTCTTTGCCTTCTTTTCCTACTTATTATTCTTCTTCTTCTTCCTCTTCTTCATCTTCATCATCTTCTTCTTCTTCTTCGTCTTCTTTTATTCACCTTTTTCTTTTGGTTCTCCATCTACTTTGACTTTTTCTTCTTCTTCTTCTTCTTCTTCTTCTTCTTGCTCTTTTTCTTCTTCTTCTTCTTCTTTGCATTATTCATCTTCTTCTTCTACTTCTACTTCTTCTCCTTCTCCTTCTTCTTCTTCTCCTTCTGCTTCCTCTTCTCTTGCTTTGCCTACTTCTTTTCCTTCTTCTTCAAGTACCTCTTCTTCTTCTTCTTTTTCTTATTCTTCTTCTTCTTCTTCTTTATCATCATCTTCTTCTTCTTCTTCTTCTTCTTCATCTTCTTCTTCATCATTTTCTTCTTCTTTGTCTTCTTCATCATCTTCTTCTTTTTCTTTTCTTCTCTTCCTCCTTGTTCTTCTTCTTCGTCTTCTTGTCAACTTCTCCTTCTTCTTCTAATTCTTCTTCGTCGTCTTCTTCCTCTTCTTCTTCTTCTTCTTCTCATCTTCTACTACTACTACTACTACTTCCTCCTCTTCTTCTGCTTCCTTTTCTTGTTCTTCCTCTTCTTCATTTACATTTCTTCTTCTTCTTCATCTTCTTCTTCTTCTTCGAGTTCATCTTCATCTTCTTTTCTTCTTCCCTTTTCGTCTTTTTCTTCTTCTTCTTCTCCTTCTTTTACTTACCCTTTTTTT
>JAIUJO010001085.1:0-7500 GCA_023846275.1 Vanilla planifolia
TCTTCTTTTTCTTCTTATTCTTCTTCTTCTTGATCTCCTTCTTCTTCTTCGTCTTCTTCTTCCACCTCTTCCTCTTCTTCTTGTTCTTCTTCTTGTTCTTCCTCCTCTTCTTCTTCTACTGGTTCTTCTTCTTCTTCTTCTTCTTCTTCTTCTTCTACTTCTACTTCTTCTTCTTCATCATCTTCTTTTTTCTTGTTGTTGTTGTTGTTGTTGTTGTTCTTCTTCTTCTTCTTCTACATTTTTTTCTTCATCTTCTTCTTCTTCTTCTTCCTCTGCTTCTTTTTCTTCTGCCTCTTCTTCGTCTATTTCTTTTTCTTCTTCTTCTTGTTCTTTTTCTTCTTTCTTTTCTTTCCTTTTCTTATTCTTCTTCTTGCCCTCCTCCTCCTCCACCTGATCCTCCTGCTTCTTCTTTTTCTTCTTCTTCTTCCTCTTCTTCTTCTTCTTCTTCTTCTTTTTCTTCTTCCTCTTATTCTTTTTCTTCTTTTCCTTCTTCTTCTTATTCTTCTCCTTCTTCCTCTTCTTCTTCTTCTACTTCTTCTTCTTCCTCTTCTTCTTCCTCTTCTTTTTCATCTTCTTCTTCTTCTTCTACCTTTACTTCTTGTACTTCTTCTTCTTCTTCTTATTCTTCTATTTCTTCTTCTTCTCCCCCTACTTCTCCATTTTCTTCTTCTTCCTCTTCTTCTTCTTCTTGTACTCCTTCTACTGCTCCCTCTTCTTCTTCTTCTTCTTCTTCTTCCTCCTCCTCCTCTTCTTCTTCTTCTTCCTCTTCTTCTTCTTCTTGTTCTACTACTTCTTCTTCTTCATTATCTTCTTCTTCTTCTACTTCTTCTTCTTGTACTACTTCTTCCTCACCTTCTTCTTCTTCTTCTTCTTCTACTTCTTCTTCTTCTCCTGCTTCTTCTTCTTCTTCGATTTCTACTTCTTCTTCCTTTTCTTCTTCTTCCTCTGCTTCTTCTTCTTCTCCATCGTCCTTTTCTTCTTCCGCTTCTCCAACTTCTTCTTTTGTATTTTCTTATTATTCTTCTACTCCTTCTTCTTCTTCTTCTTCTTCTTCTTCTTTTGCTTCTTCTTTAACTTCTTCCACTTCTTCTTCTTCTTTGACTTCTTCGTCTTATTCTTCTACTTCACCTCCTCTTCCTCCTCCTTATTCTTCTTCATTTCTTATTTCTTCTTTTTCTTCTATTTTTCTTATTCTTCTTCTTCTTCTTCTTCTTCTTCTTCTCCCACTTCTTATTCTTTTTCTTTTTCTGCTTTTTCTTCTTCTTCTTCTTCTTCTTTTTCTTCTTCTTCTTTCGCTTCTAATTCTTCTTCTTTTGCTTCAAATTCTTCTTCTACTTCTTCTTTTCTTCGTCTTCTCGTTCTCCTCCTCTGCTTCCATTTTCTTCTCTATCTATTTCTTCTTCTTCTTCTTCTTCTTCTTCATCTTCTTTGTCTTCTTACTCTACTCCTTTTTCTTCTACACCTCATTCTTCTCCTTCTTCACGTTGTCCTTCTTCTTCTTCTTCCTCTCCTTCTACTTCTCCTTCCTCTTTTTCTTCTTCTTTTTCTACAACTACTTCTTCTTGTTCTTCTTCACTATCAAATTATTATTATTATTATTATTATAATTATTGCAATTATTATTATTATTTTTATTTTTAAACTTCTTCTTCCTCTCAACCTTCTTCTACTTCATCTTCTTCTTCTTGTTCTTCTTCCTCTTCATCTTCATCCTCTTCTTTTACTTCTTCTTGTCCTTCTTCTTCTTCTGTTTCTTCTCTTTCTCCTTCTTCATCTTCTTCTTCTTATTATTATTATTTTTATTATTATTCTTTTAGTGAACCAACTAATATTACTACTGCTACTTCTTCAACTTTTCTTCTACTTCTCCTTATTCTTCTTGTTCTTTTACTTCTTCTTCTTCTTCTTCTTCTTCTTCTCCTTCTGGTTCTTCTCACTCTCCTTCTACTTCATCTTCTCCTTCTTCTTTATCTTTTTCTACTTCTTCTTCTTCTTCCTATTCTTCTTGCTCTTCTTCTTCTTCTTCATCATCATCATCTTCTTCTTCTTCTTCATCTTCCTCTTCTTCTTCTTCTTCTTCTTCTCCTCCTTGTTATTCTTCTTCTCATTCTTGTTCTGCTTTTTGTTCTTATTCTTCTTCTTTTCTTATGTTTATTCTTCTTCTTTTCCTTCATTTTCTTCTTCTTCTTCTTCTCGTTCTTCTTCTTCTTATTCTTCTTCTTCTTCCTCCTCTTCTGCTACTGGTTCTTCTCTATCTTCTTCTTCGTATTCCTCTTCTTCTTCTTCTTCTTCTTCTTCTTCTTCTTCACCTTCTTCTTCTTCTTCGTCTTGTTCTCCTTCTTCTTCCTCCTATTTTTGCTTCTTCTAATTCGTCTTTTCTTTTACTAATTATTCTTGTCATTCTTCTTCTTCTTCTACTGCTTCTTCTTGTTCTTCTTTGTCTTCTTCTTCTTCTTCTTCTTCTCCTTCTCCTACTTCATCTTCTTATCCTTCTTCTTCTTCTTGTTTTTTTTTTTCTTCTTCTTCTTCTACTACTAGTACTTCTTCTTATTCATCTTCTTCTTCTTTTGCATCTTCTTCTCCTTCTTCTTCTTCTTCTTATTCTCCTCTTCCTCTCCTCCTCCCCTGCCTCCTCCTTCTCCTTCTCCATCTTCCTCTTATTCTTCTTCTTCTACTTCTTCTTCTTCTCCTTCATCTTCTTCACCTTGTTCTTCTACTTCTTTTTCTACTACTTCTTCTTCTTCTTTTTCTTCCTTTTCTTCTCCTTCTCCTTCTCCTCCTCCTTCTTCTTCTTCTCCTTCTTCTTCTCCTCCTCCTCCTTCTTCTTTGTCAACTGCTTCATCTCCTACTTCTTCTTCTTCTCCTCCTTCATCTTCTTCTTCTTCTTCTTCTTCTGCTTCTTTTTCTTCTTCTTCTCATTCTTCTTCTCCTACTTCTTCTTCTTCATTTGCTTCTTATTCTTCTACTTCTTCTTCTTCTTCTTCTTGTTCTTCTTCTTCTTTTTCTTCTCCTCCTCCTACTTTTTCTTCTTACTATTATTGTTATTATTATTATGCATCTTCTTCTTCTCCTCCACTTTCCACTTCTTCTCCTCCATCTTCCACTTCTTCTTCTCCTTTTTCCTCTCCTGCTTCTTCTTCTTCTTCCACTTCTTCCTCTCCTTCTTTTACAACGTCTTCTCCTCCTTCTACTTCTGCGTGTTCTTCTTGTCGTTCTACTTCTTCTTCTCCTTCTTCCCCTTCTGCTTCTTCTTCTTCTTCTACTTCTTCATCTTCTTCCTTTTCTTCTCCTTCTTCTTGTTAGTCTTCTTCTTCTACTTCTTTTTTTTTCTTTTTCTTCTTCTTCATCATCATCAACTTCTTCTTCTTCCACTACATCTTCTTCCTCTTATTCTTCTTCTTCTTCCTTTGTTTCTTCTTTCTCTTTTCCTTCAACTTCTTCTTCTTCTCCTTCTTCTTCTTCTTCTTCTTCTTCTTCCACTTCTTCTTTTGGTTCCTCTCCATCTTCTTCTTCTTCTTATTCCACTTCTTCTTCTTCCTGTCCTTCTTCTTCTTCTTCTTCTCCATCTTCTTCTTCTTCTTCTTCTTTGTCACCTTATTCATCTTCTTCTTCTTCATCTTCTTCCTCCTTTTTTGCTTGTCTTACTTCTTGTTTTTCTTTTACTACTTCTTTTTGTTATTCTTCTTTTTCTTCTTCTTCTTCATCTTCTTCTCATTCTTCTTCTTATTCTTCGTCTTCTTCTTCTTTTCCTCCTCCTCCTTCTTCTTCTTCTTCTTCTTCTTCGTTTTATTCACCTTCTTCTTCTTTTGTGTCTTCTTCTCCTTCTTCTTCTTCTTCTTCTTCTCCTCTTCCTCCTTCTTCTTCTCCTTCTTCTTCTCCTTCTTCTTCTTCTTCCTCTCCTAGTTCTTCTCCTTATTTTTCTTCTTCAGTTTTTTGGCTCTTCTTCTTCTTCTTCTTCACCTTCTCCTATTTCTTCTTATACTTCTTCTTCTTCGTCTTCTTCTTCTTCTTCTCCTTCTCCTTCTTCTTCTTATTTTTCTTCTTCTTCTTCTGCTTCTTCTCCTCGTTCCTCTTCTTCTCCTTCTTCTTCTTCTTCTACTTGTTGTTCATCTAATTGCTTGACTTCTTCTTCTTCTTCTTCTCCTTCTTCTTCTTTTTCTTATTATTATTATTATTATTATTATTATTGTTGTTGTTGTTATTATTATTTATTATTATTATTATTATTATGATTTGACTTCTTCTTCTCCTCTTCCCTCCACTTCTTCTTGTTCTTGTTCTTCTTCTTGTTGTTGTTCTTCTTCTTCTTCCTCTTCTTCTTTTGTTTTCACTTCTTTTTCTCCTTCTAATTCTTCTATTTCTTCGTCTTTTTCTTCTTCATCATCTTCTTCTCTTTCTTCTCCTTCTTCTTCTTCTTCTTCTTTCTTTTCTTTTTCTTTATCTTCTTCTTCTTCCTCCACCTGCTCTTCTTCCTTTTCATCTCCTTCTTCTTCTTCTCCTTATTCTTCTTTTTCTTCTTCTTCTCCTTCTCCTTCTCTTTCTTCTTCTGCTTCTCCTTCTCCTTCTCCTTCTCCCTCTTCTTCTCCTTCTCCTTCTTCTTCTCCTTCTCCTTCTTATTTCTTCTTCTTCTTCTTCTACTTCTTCTTCTTCTTCTACTTCTTCTTCTTCTTCTTCTCCTTCTCCTTCTTCTTCTTCTTCTTCTTCTTCTTCTTCTTCTTCTTCTTCTTCTTCTTCTGCTTTTTCTCCTCCTTCTTCCTCTTCTTCTCCTTCTTCTTCTTCTTCTTCTTCTTGTTCTTCTTCTTCCTTGACTTCTTCTTCTTCTTCTTCTTCTTCTCCTTATTATTATTATTGTTATTATTGTTATTTTTATTATTGTTATTATTATTTATTATTATTACTATTATTATTCGGCTTCTTCTTCTCCTCCTTCTACTTCTTCTTCTTCTTGTTCTTGTTCTTCTTCTTCTTCTTCTTCTTCTTCTTCTTCTTCTTCGTCTTCTTCCTCTTCTTCTTTTGTTTCCACATCTTTTTCTCCTTCTTCTATTTCTTCGTCTTCTTCTTCTTCATCTTCTTTTTCTTCGTCATCTTCTTCTTCTTCTTCTTCTTCTTCTTTATCTTCTTCTTTTTCCTCCACCTGCTCTTCTTCCTTTTCTTTTTCTTCTTCTCCTCCTTTTTCTTTCTCTCCTACTTCTTGTTCTTGTACTTCTTTTTCTTTTTATACTTCTTTTGCTTTTTCTTCTTCTCCTACTTCTACCTCTTCTTCTTCTTTTTCTGCTTTTTCTTCTTCTTGTTCTTTTTCTCCTTCTCTTGCTTCTTCTCCTCCTCCTCCTCCTCCTCTTTCTTCTTCTCCTTCTTCTACTACTCCCTCTTCTTCTTCTTCTTCTTCTACTTCATCTTCTTCTTCCTCTTCTTCTTCTTCTTCATCTTCTTCTTCTTCATCTTCTTCTTCTTCTTCTTCTTCTTCTACTTCCTCTTCCTCTTCATCATCTTCTTTTTCTTCTACTTCTTCTCCCCCGCCTCCTCCTCTGCCTCTTCCTCCTCCTTCTCTATCTCCTTCTTCTTCTTCTTCCGCTTCTTCTTCTTCTCTATCTTCATCTTCTTCTTCTTCTACTCCTTCTTCATCTCCCCCTTCTTCTTCGACATCATGTTCTTTTTCTTCTTCTTCTTTTTTTTCTTCTTCTTCTTGTTCTTCTTCTACTTCTTCTTTCATCATCATCATCATCTTCTTCTTCTTCTTCTTCTTCTTCTTCTCCTTTTTCTACTTCTTCTACTTCTTCTTCTTTTCTTCTTCTCCTTCTCCTTCTTCTTCTAATTCTTATTCTTCTTCTTCTTCTTCTTCTTCTTCTTGTTCTTCTACTTTTTCTTCTTCTTCTTCGTCTTCTTCTTCTTTTTGTGCTTCTTCTTTCACTTCTTCTTCTTCATTTTCTTTTTCTTCTTATTCTTTTAATTTTTCTTCTTCTACGTCATCATCATCATCATCTTCTTCTTCTTCTTTTTCTTCTTCTTGTTCTTCTTCTTGTTCTTCTTCTTCTTCTTCTTCTTCCTCTTTTTCTTCTTCTTCTTCTTCTTCTTCTCTGCATCCTCGTCCCCCTTCTTTGCTATATCTTCTTCTTCTTCTTCTTCTTATTCTTCTTCTGCTTCTTCTTCTTCTTCTTCTTCTCCTCCTCCTACTCCTCCTCCTTTTTCTTCTCCTTCTTCTTCTTCTTCTTCTTCATCTTCTTCTTCTTCAACTTTTTCTTCGTCTGCTTCAGCTTCTTCGTCTTCCTCTTCTTCTACTTCTACTTCGACTTCTTCTTCTTCTTCTTCCTCTAATTCTTCTTCTTCTTCTTATGGTTTTTATCATTATTTCTATTGTAATTCTTCTTCTTTTTCTTCTTCTTCTTCTTCTAATTCTTTTTCTTCTTCATCTTCTTCTTCTTCTTCTTCTTCTTCCTCCTATTCTTTTGCTTCTTCTTCTTCTCCATCTTCTTCATCTGCTTCTTTTTTTTCTTCTTCTGTTCTTCTTCTTCTACTACTACTACTACTAATACTACTATGACTACCACTACTTCTTCTTTTTCTCCTTCACCTTCATCTCCTTCTTCTCCTTCTCCTTTTTCTTCTTTAACTTCATCTTCCCCTTCTTTTCTTCTTCGTCTACTTTTTCCTGTTCTTCTTCTTCTACTACTTCTTCTTCTTCTTCTTCTTTTTCTTCTTCTTCTTCTTCTTCTACTTCTTCTTTTTCCTTATCTTCTTCTTCTTCATGTTCTTCTTCTTCTTCAACTACTTCTTGTTATTCCTCTATCTATTTTTCTTATTCCTCTTCTTCTTCTTCTTCTTTTTTCACTTCTCCTTCATTATCTTCTTCTTCTTCTCTTGCTTCTTCTTTTTCTTCTTCTTCTTCTTCTTCAACTTCCTTTTCTCCTTCTCCAACTACTTCTTTTTCATCTGCTTCTTCATCTTCATCATCATCATCATCATCTTCTTCTTCTTCTTCTCTTCTTCTTCTTTTATCAATTCTTCATTTTCTTCTTCTTCTTCTTCTTCTTCCTTTCCTTTCTCTTCTTCCTCTCCTTCTTCATCTTCTGCTTCTTTTTCTTCTTTTTCTTTTTCTTCTTCTTCTTTTCCTACTTCTACTTCTTCTTCTTCTTCTTCATCTTCTTCTGCTACATCCCTTCTTCTTCTTGTTCTTTTTCTTCTTTTTGTTTTTCTTCTTATTCCTCAACTTCTTCTTTTTGTTGTTGTTCCTCTACTTTTTCTTCATCTTCTTATTCTTCTTCTTCTTCTTCTCCTCCTCCTCCTCCCTCTCCTCCTTCTTCTTCTTCTTCTTCTTCATCTTCTTAAACTTCTTCTTCTTCTCCTTCTTCTTCTTCTTTTTCTGCTTCATCTTCTTTTTCATCTTCTTATTCTTCCTCTTCTTCTCCTTCTTCTTCTTCTTCCTCTACTTCTTCTTATTCTTCTTCTTCTTTTTCTTCTTCTTCTTTAGCATCTTTGGCTTCTTCTTCTTCTTCTTCTCCTTCA
>JAIUJO010001085.1:22500-130000 GCA_023846275.1 Vanilla planifolia
GTGTAGAGGTGTGTATGTGTGCATGCATATATTTGTGTGTTTATGTGCCAGTGCACACATGTAAATATGTGTATTTGTGTATATGTTTGTATGTTTGACTATTTGTGTGTTTGTGTGCATGTGTTTTGTGAGTAATTATATGTGCATGTGTGTGTGCACATAGGCACATGTATGTGTGGGTGCATCTATGTGTGTGTATGTGCATGTATATGATTATGCATATGTGTGTGTGCATGCATGTATGCATGAGTGTTTGCATGGGTGCATGTTTGTGTATGTGCATGTGTTTGTTAGTGTGTGTGCCTATGTGTGCATGTGTGAGTGCTTGTGTGTGTGCATGTGCATCAATGTGTTTGGACATATCCATGCATGTTTGTGTGGTAGTGTGCCCACATGTGCATATGTATGCATGTGTGTGTTTGCATACGCGTGTGCTTATGTGTATGCATATTTGTGTGCATGTATTATCTTGTGTGTGTTTGTGCTTCTATGCTCACACATGCATTTTTGTATATGTCTGTGTATTCATGTACGTGCATGAGTTTGTGTGCACATGAGTGTATATGTGTCTTGCATTTGTGCATGTGTGTGGATGAATGTGTGTGCTTGTACAAATGTGTGTATATGTGCATGTGTTTGTGTGCTTGTGCATATGTGTGTGTGCATGTAGGTGCAAGTGAATATATGTGTGTGCTTGTGTGCTCATGTGTGTGCATGTCTATATGCATATATGGGGTTATGTGTGTGTGTGTGTGTGTGTCTATGAACCTACATTTGTGTAGGTGTTTGTGGGTGTCTATATGCATGTTTTTCTTATCTATATATGTATTTATGAGTATGTGCATGCATGTGCTTATGTGTGTATGTGTGTGTGGTTGCATGCCTATGTGTGTGTGTGTTTGTGTGCATGCATATGTATGTGCTATGTGTGTATATGATCATGTTTGTGTGCAGGTGCGTGTGCATGTGTGAGTGTATGTTTCTTTTCTATGTGTAGGTGTATGTTTGCATTTGTGTGTGCATGCACACAATTATGTGTGTGTGTATGTATGCATCTTCGTGTGTGGAAATCTATGTATGCATGTGTGTGAGCATGTATGTGTGGATGTGTTTATGCATTTGTATGTGTGTGTGCAAGAATGTACACAAGTATATGTTCGTGTGTGTGTGTGCACCTATGTGTGTGTGTGAGTGAGTGAGTGTATGCGTGTGCATGTGCATATGCATGTGAGTTTATACATGTGCAAGTGCATGTGTGTGTGTGTGTGCATGTATGTGTGCGTGTGTATGAACATGTTTATGTCTGTGTGTCAGTGTGCATGTATGGGCACATGTTTGTGTGCGTGCTTATTAGTGGTTGCATGTATGTATGTGTACATGTGTGTATGTGTGTGTGTGCATGTGTCTGTGCATGTATGTGTACAAAAGTGTTTGTGGGTATTCATATAGGCATATGTATGGGTGCTTAAGTATTTGTATGTGTGTATGTGTCAATGTGCATGTATGTGCGTGTGTGTGTGTGTGTGTATTTGTGCATACTTTTATGCATGTGTAGTTGTGTGCATGCATATGTGTGTGCATGTCTATGTGCGTGGGTGTTGTGTGTCTGTGTGTTTGATTCTGTTTATGTATGTGTCCATGTGGGTATGCATGTGGCTGTGCATGTGTGTATACATATGTGTTTATGAGTGTCTATGCATGTGTGGGTCTCTGTGTGTGTTCCTATAGTGTGTATGTGTGTGTGTGCATGCATTTGTGTGCAAGTGCATGTTCTTGTGTCTGTGGGGGTGAATGTGCATGTATGCATATGCATGTTAATACACATGTGTTTGCATGCATGTATATGTGTGGTATGTATATGTGCATGAGTGCATATGTTATTTTTGTTGTTGTGTGTGTCTTCATGGGCATAAGTGTGTGAGTGGTTGTGTGTGCATGTATGTGTTCGTACGTGTGTGCATGTGTGTGTGCATGCATTTTGGCATGTGTATGTACTTGTGTGTGTGTGTGAGAGAGTGCATGTGCATACGAGTGTGTTTGAGTGCTCATCAATGTGTGTGTGTGTGTGTGCTTGTGCATGTATGTACATATGTGCATTTGTTTATGCATGTTTGTGCATGCATACTAGTATGTGTGCTTGACTACGTCCAAGTGTGTATGTGTCTTCATGTATGTGTATATGGGTATGTTTTCATGTTTGTGCACTTGTGTTCGTGTGAGTACATGATTGTGTATATAGATGTACATGTGCGTGTGCATGCATGAGTGTGCATGTGTGTTTACATGTGTGTGAGCCTTTGTGTTTGTGTGTGTGTGCTTTTGCATGAATGTGCTTGCATAGTGCATGTGTGTGCTTGTGCATGTCTTTGTGTGTGCTTATGTGTTGGTGCATATGTGTGTATGTGTGTTCTTGCATTCATGTGTGCATGTGTATATTTGCTTGTGCATGTTTGCATGTGTTTATGTGCTTCTGTAGCCATGCATGTGTGTACACAAATGCCAATGTTCAAATGTGCTTGTGTATGTGTGCACATGACATTGTGAGTGTGTATGAGTTTTTGTGTGTGTGCATGTTAGTGTGTGTACATGTGCATGTGTATATGTGTGCATACTTGTAGCTTTGTATGTTTGTATGCATGTTTATTCTTTTATGTGTGTGTATATGTGCATGCATATTCTTGTGTGTACATGTGCATGTGCATGTGCATATGCAAGTATATTGTTTGTGTGGATGAATTGCTCTATGGGAGTGTGTGTTTGTGTGTCTGACAGCATCTTAGTGTGTGTGTGCTTATATGTGTGTGTGGGTGCATGCATGTCTACTTGAATGTATGCATTTGTGTACATGTGTGTATGTGTTTGTGCATGTGTGTGTATGTGTTAGTGAATATGTATGTATGTGCATACTTGTGAGCATGTGTGTGTGCACATTATGTGTATTGCTGTGTGCATGTGTGAGTGCATGTCCAAGTAAGTGTGTGCATATGTGCGTGCATATGTTAGTGTGTTTGAGTGCATGTTGTGCATGCACATGTGTGTTTGCCAAAATCTATCTATATGTACGTGGATATGTGCATCTATAAGTATTTGTGCATGTGTTCGAGTGTGTGTGTGTGTGTATGTGAATGTGTGTGCACATGTGTTTATGTCTTTGTGTATATATGTGTGTGTACATAAACATATGCGTGAATATATGTGTGCATGTTTTGTGATTGATGTGTCTTGATCCATGTGCATCTATGTCTATCCATGCATGTGTATTTTTGTGTGTAAGTTAAGTATGTGTTTTTGCTTATGTGCTGATGTGCATGTGTGTGTATACATGTATGGTGTTGGGAGTGCGTGTGCATTTGTGCATCATGCATGTCACTTAATGGGCATGTGCATGTGTGTATGTGTATGCCTATGTGTGTTCATATATGTGTACATGTATATATGGATGAGGGTGCTTGTGTGTGTGAATGTGACCTATGTGTGAATGTGATTATGCAAGCATGCTTTTGTTGGTGTGTGCGAGTGTTTGTATTTGTTTGTATGTCTATGTGCATGTTTAAGCATGCATGTGTCCACGTGTGTGCATGTGTGCGTGTGTGCGTATAAAAAGTTTTGTGTGTGTGAGTCAATCTACGTGTATGTGTTTATGTTCATGTATGGGTATTTATATGTGTGGGTGTTGTGTGTATGCTAATGTGTGTGTGCATATGTGTGTAAGTGTGTGTTTGTGCACATACATGTATGTATGCATGTGAATGTGTTTGCATGTTGGTGTGTGTGTGCCCACATGTGTGTGTATGTGTGAGTGAGTGTGTTTGTATGTATATGCATGCATGTGTTTGTGCATATGTGTGTATGTGCATACACATCTATGTGTGTGTGTGTGTGCACATGTGTGTGTGTTTGCATGTGTGTGTGCATAAGAACGTGTATTTGTCTATGTGTATGCATATGCATAAATATGCATGTGTGTGCATGTGCTTCTAGTTGTGAGCTTAAGTATGGGTTGGTGTGTCTACGTCCATGTGGGTGTGCTTGTGTGGGTACAAGTACATGCATGTGCTTTCGTATTTGTGCATGTCTGAGTGCATGTAAGCATGTGCATGTTTGTGTGTGTGCCTCCATGTGTGTTGTATGTGCATGAGTTGGTTTATTTGGGTGTGTGTGAGTGTAAGTGCTTGTGCATATGTGTGCATGTGTCTGTACATACATGTGTGTGTGTGGGTGACATATGTGTATGTGTGCATTTGTGTGCATGTGTGTGTGCTTGTGTGTGTGTGTGTGTGTATGCATGTGTTTGTGTGTGTGCATGTTTTTGTGAATGTACAAAAGTGTATGTATGTGTGTGTGTGTACATAGCTGTATGTTTTTGTGCATGTGTGTGTGTTTGTGTGCATATTTATGCATGTGTGTCTAAGTGGCTATGTGTGCATGCATGTGTATGGGTGTATGTGTGTGCTTGCATGTGTGTGTGTGTGTTTATGTGCATGTGTGTGCATGTGTGTATGTGTCTTTATGCATGGGGGTATGCTTATGCATATACATGCATGTGTATGTACGTGTGCTTGTACATACGTTTGTGTGTGTGCTTGTGTGTGAGTGGGTACATGTATGTGTGTGCTTTCATGTTTATTTTTCTATGTGTGTGTGTGTGCATGTGAACATATGTGTGCACTTATATCAATTTGTGTTCTTGTGTGTATGCATGTGTGGGTGGTTCAATGTGTGCATGTTATGCGAGTGTGCAATAATGCATGCACATGTGCATGTGTGTGCCTTGGTTTGTGTGTGTGCATGTGAACGCACATGTGTTTGTACATGTAGGTGTGTGCTTGTTTGCATGCATGTGTGAATTTTTTAGTGTTTGTATGCATGCATGGATGTTTGCTTTTGTGTGGGTGTGTGTGTGGTTATGTAAGTATAAGTGTACGTGTCTATGGGTGTACATGTGCATATGTATGCATGTGCTTTTGTGTGTGTTTTTGCATGTGGGCAAGTCTTCTTATACATGCTTGTATGCATGTGTGTGCACGTGTATGTGCATGTGTGCACCTCTTTTGTGTATGCATGTGTGCATATTTTTGCACTTGAAAAAGTGGGTTATCGTCTGTCTATACGAGTGTGTTCTTATATGTGGGTCTGTGCAAGTGTGTGTGTGCTTGTTTACGTATTTGAGTGTGTGTGTGTGTGAGCATGTTTGTTAGTGTGTATGCCTATCAGCATGAGTGCAACAACTTGTGTGGATGTATGTTTGTGTTTTCCTAAGTTTTCATAAGTGTGTGTGTGTCCATACATACTTTTGCATGTTTGTATGTGTTGTGCATTCGTGTGTGCACGTATGTGGTATGTTTGTATGTGTGCATGTGCATGTGTGTGGACATGCAAGTGAGTATATACATGAGTGTGTGTTTGTGCTTATGCATGTGTTTGCATGTGTGTGAGTGTGCATGTGCATATGTATACCTATGTGTATACATGTGTGATAGTGCACGTGTATATGTTTGTGTGTGCGTGCCTTTGTCCAAGAGTCTGTACATGTGTTTATGCATGTGCGTGTGTGTTTGCATGCATATGCATGTCTAAGTGCATGAGTATATGTGCACATGTGGGTGCATGTGTGTGAGTTTATGTGTGCATGCATGTGCATACATGTTTGTGTGTGCATGTGTGTGTATATGAGAAAGTGTGTGTGCATGTGTGTTCCTGTCTGTGCCAAAGCATGCACACACGTGTGTGCTTATGAGTGGGAGAGTGCATGTGTGTGTGTTCATGTGTTTGGGTGTGTGTATATGTATTCATAACTACATATGTTTGTGTGCACGTGTGTGTGTGTGCGTGCACATGACTACATATGTGAGGATGTGGTTGTTTGTGCGTGTGTGTGTGAATGTCTGTGATTATGTATGTGTGTGTGTGCATGCATGCATGAGTATATGCATGTGTGTGTGCTTGTGTTCACATCTACGTAGGTATGTGCATTTGCATGTGCATGTGCATGTGTACATGTGCATGCACATGTATTTATGCATGCATGAGTGTGCATACATGTATGTCATTGCTTATACTTGTGTGTGTGTATGCATGCGCTTGTACACACGTGTGTATGAGTGCACATGTGCATGTATATGGCATGTGTGCATGTTTGAGTTTTAGTACATGTGAGTGCACATGCATGTATGCATGTGTGCTTTTGAGAGTGTATGAGTGCATGTGTAGGTGTGCTTTTGTGAGTGTGTGGATGCATGTGTAGGTGTGCTTATGTATATGTGTCTGTGTTCATAGGTGCTTGTGCATGAGAGCACACATGTGTGTGTGCGTGTATGCATGTGTATTTGTATATGTGTGTGGCTGCATGTGTGGGTGTGCATATCCAAGTGTGTGTACATGTAAGCATGCTTGTGTGAATGTGTGTGTGAGTGTGTGCATGCCTGTGTGTACGTGCATGTGTGTGCATTTCTGTTTGTTCATGTGTGTATATGTATGTTCACTTCTATGGTTGTGTGCGTATGTTTATGTGTGTGGGCATTTGTGAGTGTGCTTATACATGCTTGTGTGTGTGCATGTTAGTGTGTGTGTGTGTGTGTATATGGTTATGCAAGGAGGTTTATGTTCATGGGTGTATGCATGTGTGCATGTTTGTGCATGCATTTGTGAGTGTGCATATGTGTGTGTATGTGTGTGTGGACATGTGTATGTATGTATGTGTGCACATGTGTGCATGTATTTGTGTGTACATGTCTATGTGTGTGTCTGCCATTATGTGTGCATATGCATGTATGTGTGTATGCACGTGTGTGCATTTGTGTGCGTGCTTGTGCTAACGTATTTGAGTGGGTGCATGGGTACATTCATGCGTGTTCATGTGCATTGCTTGTGTGTGCATGGAAGCATGTGTGTGTGCATATGTGTGTGTGTATGTGCATGTCTGTGTGTGCATTTTTTGGAATTCATGTGTGCATGAGTGAGGGAGAGACTATGTGTATGTATTGGTCTCTTTATGTGTATGTCTGTGTGTGTGTGTGTGCATGCATATATGTTGTATGTGTCTATATGTGTGCATGTGTCTGAGTGTGCATGCACCTATTCTTGTGCATGTGCATGTGTGTGCATCTGAGTGTGTGTGGACATATGTGTTTGTGGGTGTGTATTCATGTGTATGTGCATGTTTGAGTCTATGTGCCTTCATGTTTGTGTGTGCATGAGTGCATATGTGCATCTATATAAGTGCATCTATGAATGAGTGCATGCATGTGTTTCTATATATGTGGTTGTGTTTGTATGTCTATGTGTGCACATGACTACGTGTGCATCTATGTGCATGGGTGTGATTATATATTGGTGTGTGTACATATGCATGTGCATGTGTGTGTTCACATATGAGTGTCAGTGTGTGTACATATACGTGTGTATGTATGTGTGTGTACAAGTGCATGTGAAAGTTGTGTATATGCACGTGCATGTGAAAGTTGTGTATATGCACGTGCATGTATACATGAGTGTCTATCTATCTCTATGTGAGTGTGTGTTTGTATGTATGTATGTATGTTTTTGTGTGTGCATGTGTGTGTGTGTGTTCATGCTTCCTTGCATCTATATGTATTTGTGTATGTGCACATGATTGTATGTTCTTGAGTTTGTATACATGTGTGAGTGTATTGTGTGTGCATATGTGTGCATGTTGTGTGCAAGCATGCATTTGCGTATGTATGTGTATGTGTGTGTGCATGTCCCTATAAGTGTGTGCATCATTATTTCACTTTGTGTGAATGTGCATGTGTGCTTATGTGTGAGTTTTGTGCATGTGCATTTATATGCGTGTTCATGTGCGTGTGAGTATTTGCAAGTGCATGTGTGTTATTGCATGTGTTTATAGGTGTGTAAGTTTCACTATGCACATGAATGTGTGTGTGTTTTCTTTTGTGTGCATGTGTGCATGCATGTGCATGTGTGTGCAATTGTGTGTGTGCGATTTTGCTTATGTGTGTTTATGTGTGTTTTTGTGTGTGTTTTTGTATATGTGTGCAAGTGCATGCATACATTTGTGTGCATGTGAGTGTGCATGTGTAGAGGGTGAGGTCTTTCTATGCTTGCTCATGTGTGCATACATGAGTTTGTGTGTGTGTGTGCATGTGTATGTGCATGTGTGGTGTGTGCACATGCACACACATGTGTTTGTGTGTGTTGATGTGTACATGTGTGTCTGTGTGTTTGCACTTGCATATGTGTGTAGATGTGCACACGTGTGAGATTATGGGTGTGTAGATATGTTCATGCCATTGCATATGCATGCCTATGTATGTACATGTGTGTTCATACATTTATGTGCATGTGTGTATGAATGTGTGCTTGCGTGTGCCTATGTGTGCATTCATGTTGGCATGTGCTTGTGCATGTGAATATACAAGTGTTTGTGTGTGTGTACGTGCCTGCATTTGTGTATGTGTGTGCTTATACATTTGTCTGTGTATATGTGTGTGTGAGTGTTGTGTATGCTTGTGTGATATTGTGCATGTGTGTGCTTGTTTATACATGAATGTGTTTACACTCACATCATTATGCATGTGTGCATGTTGTGCATGTGTGTATCTAACTGTGTACATGGGTGCATGCATCTATTGTGTGTGCTTATGCATGTGTGTATCTATTGTGTGTGCTTATGCATGTGCCTTTGTGTTCATGTGCGTGTGTTTGCATAGGTGCATTCCTACATGTGTATGTTTGTGGGTATGTGTGCGGGAAGGGCACAAGGGGTTGTGTAGTAGTGTGCATGTGTGTTTCTGCTTGGGTGTGCATGTATTTATGCATACATGTGTGTATGTGTATATGTTTGTGTGTGTGTGTGTGCATGGGCATGCATCTGTTTGCATGTTTGAGTGTGTGTGGATGTTGTGTGTGTATGTGTGTATGCATTTTTGTGTGTACATGTGTGGGTGTATACACATGCATGTGTGTTCATGGTTTATGGGTGTTTATGTGTGTGCATGTGTGCTTGTCTGTGTGTGTATATGTACACATGAAAATATTTGCATGTGAGTGCATACATCCAAGTGTGTGTATATGTGTGCTTATCTACATGCATATGTGTATTTGTATGTTTTTGTATGTGTGTGTAGGTTGCCTTCATTTACTTGTATCATGTATACATGTGATTGTGAATGCACGACCATTTGTGTGTATGTGAGTATGCATGCATATGTTCATTCTGTGTTGTTGTATATGTGTGCATGTGTATACATGTGTGTTTGTGCACATTTGCATAGGCTCGTGCACATGTGCATGTGTTCTTGTGTGAATGTGTGAGCGTGCACTTGTTTGTGTGCATTTGGGCATGTGTGTGTGTGTGTGAGTATTTGCATGTGCATTTGTGCATACTTATTTGTGTTGTGCGTATGCATACATGTGTGTGCGTGGGTGTGCATATGTCTATGCATGCTTGTGCATGTGTGTGTGCATGCATGATTGTGTGTGTATGCTTGTGTATGTGTATTTTTATTTGCGTGAGCTTTTTTGTGTCAATTTGTGTACTTGATATAATCATTACAGAGCTAATGCATAAGAGAGGTGTGGGTTGTACTTTTAAACTTTTTAATATTTTTAAAATCTTTTTTAAATTAAAATTTGGAAATCATTAAACTATTAATTTAATAATTTTACTAAATTAAAATATGAAAAGAAAATACAAATTTTACAAATTAAAAAAATTAATAAAATGTTATTAAATGATAAATATAATTTTCATAAACTTCTTTCATATACACTTTTAATTAAATATTATTAAAAAAGTGAAATGTCATAAATTGCATAATGACAAAAAAGATAAAAGTGATGAGATTTTTAGATGGCTTGATCTAACTTGTGCCAACATCCACCCCGAGTCAACTGAACAAGGATTCCACCAACAAAGACACTCTCTTCGTCATAATAGGTAGCGATAATCTTTAAAAATCACACCCTTTTGTGATTTAGGTAGGGGTTCACCATCACAATCTCAATTATAAAAGGTTACAATATTAAAGTATAATACAAAATAATAATTAACTATAATATTTCAATATTCACTTATAAAAGCATGCATCACACAAATTTATAGACTATAATATTAGAATATGAATATACATATGAAAGGGGTTGAAATAATCTAAAGGAATTAGTTATAAAATATTAAATCCAAAAGATTTATCGATATGCACTAAGAATATTAATAAAAATAAAATCAACAAAGATCTTGCTTTAATACAATCTTTTTTAAAAACATAAAAAAGGAATAAATATGTAATTAATCAATTGTAAAAAAATCACCAATAAGACGTGCAATCGAAGAGAATGCTAAAGCAAGAAAAAGGTAAAATTAGTTGCAAACACGACTTTAACAATGCTGTCAAAATCAAATTGCAATTTTTTGTTTTCCACCTTCACTTTCAAAACTATTGATGTAGCATGATTAAAATCATCAATCCTCCAACTCCTAAGGCTACTTTATTTATATTAGAATATTTTATACTAAAATGGATTTTTTAAATGACTTGAAAGGCACTTTAGAAATAGATGTTACATTTTGGCATCTAAAACAAATCAAAATGGCTTTCTAAAATACTAATTACGAGTGGGAACAACTACTGCTATCTGATTTAGGAGGATGAAACAAAAGTCACACTATTAGAATATTGAATAATGGGTTCAAATCTAATCCAAGCTAGAATTGAACTAGCTCATTAAATCCTATGTGCTGGATGGATGATGCTAATGCATAAGGGCACTGTTTAAAAAGATAAAGATGATCTCACCCATTTGATTGAGCTTTATGGATGGATGGCTAGATGAAATGCATTGTTCACATATACAGAGAAAATGTCAACCATTTGATTAGGTTTTATAGATGGACAATAAATTAAAATTACTATTCAAAATGGTTGATTTGATCTCATTAGTTCGATCAAGAATGTCAGATGAATTGTTAGATGGAATCTATAGTTCATAAAAATGGATGCAATTTAGATCATTTGATTAGGAAAATGCATGATCAAATGACAATGGTTGACTCTAGTTTGGAAGAAAATGAGGTCACTTTTTTGTCCCACATCACAAGCTTTTATATAATGTTTAGCATTTATAGTACTTCCTCCACACATAAAGGTGAGTGTAATGGTGTTGGCTGCCCTTGGTGCTCTTGGCCCATTACACTTAAGCCTATTCGAGAGTTATTTCTTGACCTGATTTAATCTAAGCTAGATAAGAAATTATTTCTTGATCGAGACTCAGGCCTGACCTAATTTGATTCGCCCTATCTCCTGAACCGTGGCTTTCCCAAGGCTTATTAACCACCAACAGTTCGGGCCACTTGGCTCGAGCCTTTAGGCTTGGCTTGTGTAGGTGGTTAGAGAAAATTTTTTTACGCCACCTTTTAAAAATTATGTTATGTTTTTTTACTTTTAAAGAATTTTTGCAGAAATTAAAATAAATAAAATATTTTTATTAGTAATTAAATAATAATGTATAAGAAACTAATCATCACAGGAGCTAATGAAGGATGCTATGTATCTTTATTATCTTATATGTAAATAAGTGATACGTTAAACAGTCAAACTAGTAAATGTTTTAGAGATTTACTTCTAATGGTTAGCTACTCTAGCAAGAATTTTATCAATGACTTCTTGACATGTAATTTGAGTAATGGTTGTGGCATGTATACGATCAATACTTAATATTATTTCACTTATGGATTGCTCTATAAAATATTTGGTTAATAATTCTCTAATTAATTGATCCTACAAGAGCTTGAGATGCATGACCTAAAACACACTTAAGAAAAGTATTAAAGAAACTTATCACAATTGTTTTGTTATTATAAAATAAGTGGTTTTATAACCAATGATATAATAATATCTCCTTTTTTATGATAGCAAATTCATTGACAAAATAGTGAAATAAAAAGATACAAGTCATGCAAGCATACATATGCTTCCTCTAAATTGTTGCTTCTCTTCAATACACGAAATTTATATAGTTTTACCACAAACTTAGGATATAATTAATGTTTTTTATTTCACACATAGCTCTCCTTTTTTTACTATACATAAAATGATAAAATAAGAGTAAAACTTGCAAACAAGGAGTGCATACAATAATATTATTTATACATAATCTATCATTAAACTACCAAGGATATAAGTTATAATAAATCTTTGCAAAATTTTATGTCAAAAACAAAAAGAATTTATTAATTAATAAGCATAAACAAAATTTAATCATAAACTTTATAAGAAAAATATTAAAAACGCTATACAACTATAATAATACTAATTTTTTGTCATGCACTTTACCTATGTTTAGTTTAATAACTATTATGATTTTTAACTTTATCACTCTTTTTATGTATGTTTTTGGCAATTCCTATAAGAAATCAACTAAAAATAAATCTAATAGATTAAACATGATTACAATGGTTTCGCTTCTTTTAAGTTTAAAAAGGTAAAAATATACACATTAAAACGATGGATGTGAATCTACAGGTTCTAAGAACAACACTTAATTCCTAATCAGTAAACTAACTGTTAAACATTTTGACTATAAAGACTGAGTTTGCTTATAAAAACTATTTGTAATTTTAACACAATGATATCGACTAACAAAAAATTTTTATTTCATTACTTTAAATCTCATTCATAACATAATGATAACATTCTAGTATTCATTCTAAGAAATTATTTTTTTAATCTTAATTATTGAATTTTTTAATAAATAATGACTAAGGGTACATTTAACAGATAAACTGTTAACTCTCCGTAAGTTTTAGCACTAGACTCTTCTCCTTTCATAATCACACAATTGAGCTAATCCTACTTAGGAATAATGTAAGCTTGTCAAAGGTTTCAATAGATTATGATTTGGTAAAGGGAAATTTTATTGTTACAAGCAATATTATATTTTAAAATTCATCAACAAAAAGATGAAATATTAGAATAATAATTCCTTAAAATTATTCTAATTTTTTTTAACAAATATTTAAGTTTTACAAATTATTACTTGTTCTCTTAATTTTTAATAAATTATCTAACATATTAACATATATGAACACTATCTATCACATTAAGCTCCAAGTTGAATTCTTACAAATTCTATCTTTGGAATTTATAACTTACATCAGTCGAAAAAAATTTTCACTTACCTCACATGCAATCACTAATTCAATAAAATGCATTTAACTTTAATGATGCATTAACTAGATTCATGTTGCTCATATCAACGACTTAATAATCCAAGTAGAAAACCATGTTAATCTAGTTTTTCCTGATAACAGATAGAAAAACTTTATAAATCTTGAAACTCTCATCTTCCAAAACCTCTTCTAAGTATGCTAACATTTGACATTCAAGCTATATATAAAAATATGATCTATTAAATTTCCCTAAAGAGATATTAAATAATTATTACAAGTCTACTAAGAAAATTAAATAGTTTATCTTAAAACTAAGGACCACACACATTTTGCAAGTGAGTCACAAACAAACTCATAAGGCACATTTTGTCTCCATAGATCGTAATTATCGATATAAACAAATACAACTATCTAAACTTTAAATTTAGGAACCCAAAATATCTTGTGTTCAATTGTGATATTGTGTGATTGAGGTGCTTCTACAAAAGCATTTCTCAAAGATATTCCTTTAGAAATCTATACATATGTATCTTGCTTTAAATAGATAGATTTTCTAACTTCAAAATCGGAACAAATATGTCGATGCCTATCACAATAATTGCATACAACTTGGGATTTAACATGAAAATGAAAAGTATGTAAACTAGTATTATTTATGTCATATAGTTATATAATGAAGAATGTTTATGCATATATGAAATAGAATAACTTCTATTATCATTCATATATATATATGAACATTTAAATCGGTATTTTTTAGTCAAATAAGATGTAACATTAGAATTCGTATTCATAATTCTGTTATTTATATTCATATATCTTAAAGGTGGAGCATATGTAGGCACATATGAATGAGGATAAGGAGTAGAAGAACATAAAGGTACACTAACAAATATTTATTTTAAATCATTTAACTCTTTTTTACCAAACTAATATTTCTTATGTTTTCTTTAAAATAAAATTATCTTTTCTTAAAGAAATATTTTCACATTCAAAGAATTAATAAATGAATTGCCTAAGGCTAAAGATGTCTCATATTCATCAAATTTAGTTTGTAAGGTACTTAAATTGGTAGCACTTATAAGTAAATCTTTTCAAAGTTGCTAATTTCTAATTTTAAGCTCATTTTATTGTATTTCCAATAAGTAAATGAGATACTCTTGTTCATCATTTTTTACTTTAAGCCTAGTGTACATCCTAATGAATTTCTTATGCACAACTATAAATTCATCAAAAGAAATAATCAATTCATAATCACTAATAATATAATTATCACAATTAGAGAAAAAACTATGTTATGTACCTTAGAATAAAGAGCTTGCTCTTGAGGTGTATAAAGGTTTTCTCTTCTTCTTTCTCCATTTTTTTTATTTCCCATTTACTTGTTAACTTGGGTAAGAAACATAACCTATGTGTCATATAAATTTTCTAGTTCCTATTAACCTCAAAACAAATTTTTAGATGACAAATAGTCATTCTAATTTATGAGACAAAGCAAAATAAAGATAATTCATTTCTTTAGCATTTTTGTGCCTTAAGCTCTATATTATTGATCAAAATCATTTGAAGCAGTAAAAGAATTTTTAAATAAAAAACATAAATCAAAATTCATCTTTAAAATAAATGGTTTAAAATCATTTTTCTATAAAACAAAATTTTGACTTTCAAACATAGGTGGATCCATGTAGTTAACAATATAAATAATAATTTAACGCACAATAAGAAATGAAAAAGATGAGATCTTCTCTTAGGAATTTCATCCCTCGATATCACCTACTCTTATACCACTTGATCTAATCTATGACAAGGTAATGTATGAGAGGGGCGGGGAGGGGGTGATGGGCAAATTGTGCTTTTAAACTTTTTTCTATTTTTAAAATATTTCTTAAATGAAAATGTGTAAATCATAAAATCATTTATTTAATAATTTTATTCAATAAAAATGTAAAAATAAAATAAAAATCTGATGTTCTAAAAATGTTTTTAATAAAAGATTTTATTCTTAATAAAATTAATTTTGATAAATTTATTTTATATTTTTTTAATTAAATATCATTAAATAGAGAAATAAAATAAATTGTATAATAATGTAGAAAATAAAAGTGATAAGTGATTTTTAGGTAATTTGATTTAACGTGTGTCTACATCCATCCCCAGTTAACATGATTAAGAATCCATTAAGAAAGATACTCTCTTTTATCGTAATAGGAAGCGATAACATTTGCAAACTAAACCTATTTATAATAGTAAGTAGAGGTTCACCATCATAATCTCAATTATAAAATCTTATCATATTAATATTAAATACAAAATAATAATTATTCATAAAGTTTCATTATTTACTTATAACAATACATACAGCACAAGTCTATGAATTAAAATGTTAGAATATATATATATATATATATGAAAAAAAGTTCAAACAATCTAAATGACAGTTTTGAAATATTAAATAAAAAAATGTTTATCAAAATACATTAACTTTTTTAAAAAAGTGAAATCAATAAAGAACTTTCTTTAATATGAACTTTTCTAGAAAAGGGAATTAAGGAAATAAATGATCAATTTTAAAGAATTCACGAGTAAAATGTGCAATCAAAGCAAAATGATGGTGCAAGAAAGAAGAAAAATAACTTACAAACATGACTCCAATGTTGAAATCAAATCGTAATTTTTTCTTTTGCACTTTCTCATCCCATCATATAGATCTAGAAAGTTTAAGTCATTAATACTCTATCTTTTAAGACTCCTCTATTTATATTACAATATTTTAGATGAAATAAAAATTTTTAATGACTATAAAAGGCCATCTAAACTAGCTATTATAATTTGATGTTCAAGACAAACATAAACATCTTTTTTAAACAATAATTATGAGTAGGAACAGTGATTTCCATCTGATCTAGGAGGACAAAATAAGAGCTACTCAATTAGAATATTGAATAAAGGGTACATATCTAATTCAAGTTAGATTAGATCTAGATCATTAGATCTCACATGCTAGATGGATGGTGTTGAAGAGCAAGAGCACTATTCGTAAAGGTAAAGACGATCTCATTCATTCAATCAAGGTTTATGGATGGATGGCTAGATGAAATATACTATTCAATAATGTCGAGAAGCTTATAATAATTTGAATAACATTTACATCTGGGTAGTAAGATAAAAATTACTATTCAAAATAGAAAAATCGCATCCATTTGATCTAGCTTGTTAGATGAATGGTTTGATGGAATTTACCATTCATAAAGGTGAATGTGATCTTAATTACTTGATTAAGAAAATGTGTAATTATATGGCACTAGTTTGCTCCATTTTAGAAGCAAATAGTTCTAATTTTTAGTCCCATGTTACAAGCTTGTATATGATGTTTACCATTTATAATACTTCTTTCACACATAGAGTTTAGCCTAATAGGTTTTTCTATCTTTTTGTGCTCTTAAGAAGTAACGACCCAAGTCACCTGCACATATATTTATAGGCCTAACATGACCTGATCATATTACTTAATAGTTACAAGTCTTCTTAACACGTTATGCTAAGCAAGTTCAAGAGTTATTTCTTAACCTAATTTAATCCACTTAGACTCAGGCTTGACAAGGTTTGGTTTATTCTATCTTCTAAAGCACCCCAAGGACTATTACCAAGAAGTAGTTTGGGCCACTTGGTCTCTAGCCTTAGGGCTTAGTCTTGTGTGGATTGTTAGGTCAAATTTTTATATGTCATCTTTTAAATATTGATATTTTTTTAGATTTTAAAATTTTTTTCTAGATATTAAAGTAAACAAAATATTTTTTATGTACTAAAAAAAGTTTTCCAAAAAATAATGATCATGTAATAGACTGAATGGTATTATGTAAACTAATTATAACATATAGAAATACGTGATAGGATAAAAAAATCAAACCAGTCAATGTTTTAGAGATTAACTCCTAATGATTAGTTATTCTACCAATAATATGATCAATAGCTCCATGATAAGCCATTTTAGGTTAGTTATCACATGTTCACCATCACAGCTTTAAATTGCTTCACTTAGATTTCTCCATGAGACATTATGTGTTAAAACTCTATAATTAGTTAAAGCTGTAAGATCTTAATACAATGATATAAAAGACACTTGAGAATAGTAATAAAGAAACAAACACAATTATTTTGTTTCCATAAAATAGATGGTCTCAAAACCAATAGCGCAAACCAATACTGCTGCATGTGCATTCTACACTTGGGCAATCATGTGCATGTGCACGTTAGTGTGTGTTTGTGCACATATGTGTATACATATGAACAAATTTGTGTGTGTGCTTATATGTCTTCATGTGATTGTGTAGGTGTGTATGTGTGTGTGCATGTGTCCTTCTATAAATGTGTTTGTGTATGTGTCTGAGTGTGTGTGAGAGGGAGGGGAGGTATGTGAGCATGTGTATGTTCATGTGTGTACAAATGTATGTTTCTATGCATGCACATGGGCACGTGCATACTTGTGTGTGCAAGTTTATGTGTGTGTGTGTGCATTCATAAGTGATTGTTAGTCTGTATATGTGAGTGTGTGTATTTATGTTTAAGCATGTCTATGTGTACATGTGTATACATATGTGTGTATATATATTTGTTTGCTTGTGCATGCATATACATGTGTGTGTGTATATTTGTGTGTACATATGTTGATGCACATGTGTGTGTTTTTGTGTGTGCATGCAATGTGTGCTTGTGTACATGTACATGTCTACATGCTTTTGCATGTTTATGTGTGTGTGTATGTGATTATGCTAAGTATACTTGTGTGTATGTGTGTGTATGTGCATTTATGGGTGCATGTGAGTGTCTGAACTTGTGTGCATGCATGTGCATGTGTGAGTTCTAGTGCATGTAAGATTGTGTGCATGTGTTTGGGCATATATGTGGCTATATTTTTTTATTGTGTGTGTGCCTATTCATGTGCATGTGTCTATGTAGCTATGCATGTGTGTGTACACTTTTGTGCTAGTGTTTGTACTTGTGTGTGTGTGTGTGCATACATGCAAGTGTGTAGGTGCACATTTGGGTGCATGCATATAGGCAAGCATTCATGTGTGTGCATATACTTATGCATGTGTGTAAGTGTTCATGTATCTATGTGTGTGTGCATGTGTGTTTCTGTGCATGCAGGAATATTAGTGTATGTGTTTATGTTGCTTGTATGTGTGTGTATGTATTGACATATGTGCACATTTATGTATGCTTGTGTGCACTTTTACATGGGCACCTATGTGTATGTGTGTGAACATGTGCATATGTATGCATGTCTTTGTGTATGTGTGTGCGTGCATATGTACATATGCATGTGTTCATGTGCATTTATCTAGAGGTGTGTGTGTGTGTGTGTGTGTGGGTTTTGTGATTTTACATGTATGTCTACTTGTGTGTTAATGTGCTCTTGTGCATGTATGTATGCGGGTGTGTACATGTGTGGATGCATTTGCACGTTTGTGTAAATGTGTGTGCATGTGTATATGTCTACATGTGCATGAGTGTGTGAACACATGTGTAGGTGGATGTGTGTGTGCATGTGTGTGTGCAAGTCTATGTTTATGCACACGTATATGTGTGTATGTATGTGTGTGTTTTCATGATCATGTGTGTGCATGTGTGCTTCTGTGTGTTTGTGCACATGCATGTTTTTGTGTTTGAGCAAGCCTGTGAGTATATCTTTGTGTGCATATGTTTGTGTGTACTCTTGTGTTAGTTTGTGCATGCATGTACATTGATGTGTTTATGTCCATATTTTTGTTTTCATGTGTGCTAGTTTATGTGTGTGCATGTGTGTGTGTATATGCATGTGAGTGTGTGGGTGTGTATGTGTGTGCACATGTATGCATTAGTTTATGTGCACGTGCTTATGTTTGTGCATGTGTGTGTGTGTTTGCATGTGTGTGTGTGTGTGTGCTTGTGTGTGTGAGTGCATGTAAGTGTGCTTGTGTGTGTGCATTCATGTACATGCACTTGTGTGTGTGTGTTTATGTGTGTGCGCCTGTGAGTTTTGTTTATGTATATTTATGTGTTATACCTATATATGTGTATATCTATAGATGTGTGTGTGTGTGAGTTCATGTGCCTATGTTTGTATTCATCTAGAAGTATGTGTATTATTTTGTGTGTTTGTATGCATAATTATGTGCTTGTGCATGTGTGTGTGTGTGAGAGAGAGAGAGAGCATATGTGTGCATGTTCTTGTGTGATTGTGTATGCATGTGTGCATGCTGGTATGTGTGGATGCATGTGTGTGCATGTGGGTATGTATAACTATGTGTATGTAAGAGTGTAGGTGTGTGTGTGTGTATCCATGTGCTTGCCATGCATACGCACATGTGTATGTTTGTGTATGTGTGCATGTGTGTGTGTTTGCATATGTGTATGTGTGTAAATTTGTGTGTGTGTATGCATTTGTGTGTGCATTTGTGTGCACTTGTGCACACCTGTGTGTGGATGAGTATGTGGGTGTGTCTCAATGTATCTTTCTTGTGTGTATGTGCATGCATAATTTTGTGTGCATGTCCATCTTTGTGCACACCACATATGTGATTATGTGGGTGTGTGTGTGCTTGTGTTTGTTTGCATGTGCACTTGCATGTGCATGTGTGCCACTGTATGTGTGTGTGGATGTGTGTTCCTAAATACACATGTGTGTGTTTGTGTGTATGAGCATGTGTACATATTTGTGTGTACGTGTGTGCATGTGAATGTGCATGCTTGTGAATGTTTGTGTGAGCATGTGTGTGCATATGTAGGTGCTTCTAAACATGTCCATGTGTGTATGCATATGTGTATGCCTGTGCAAGTGTGTATGCATGTGTGTTTGTGTACATGTTTGTGGGTGTAGGCTTGTATTAGTGTGCTTATGCATGTGTGTGCATATGTATGTGCTTATGCACATGTCCATGTGTGTATGCATATGTGTATGCTTGTGCAAGTGTGTGCATACATGTGTGTTTATGTGCAAGTGTGTGGGTGTAGGCTTGTATTAGTGTGCACATTTGTGCTTCCATGTGAGTGTGTGTGCTTATGCATGTGCATGTGCGGATGAGTGCATGTCTGTCTATGTGTTTTAGGTGTTTGTGTGTGTGTGTATGTGTGTGAATATGTGCATGAGTATGCACATGTATGTGTGCACATGTGTGTGTATGCATGTGTGTGTTTCATTGTGTGTGTTGGTGTTGTGTGAGTCTGTTTTTGCAAAAGTGTGTGTGCTTTTTGTGTGCATGGGTTCATGCATGTGTGCATGTGTGTATTCAATCATGTGCATTTGTGCATGCATGCATGTGTGCTTATGTGTGTGTTTGGTTGTGTGTGTGCTTGTGCATGTATGTTTGTGTGTGTATGCAGGTGTGTGTGCATGTGAGTATGCATTTATGTGCGTGTATGTGTTTGTTTGTGTGTGAGCATGTGTACATAAGTGTCTATGCTTATGTGAGTGTTGATACACATTTGTGCACAATTGTTTTGTGTGCTACACAAGCATGAGTGTGAGCATGAAATTTCATGTGTGCATGTGAATTGTATGTCCATGTGTGTCCATGTGTGCACTTGTTTTTGTCAGTATGCATATTTGTATGCATATTTGTGTATGTTATGCATATGTGCTTATGAATCCATGAGCATATGCATGCATGTGTGTATGAGTGTGTGTGTGTGCATGTGTGTGATTATGTGTGTACTTGTGTATGTATTAGAATGTGTGTCCATGTTCATGTGTGTGAGTTTTGGTGTGTGTGTGTGTGTTAGTGCATGTGTTTTTGTGGTTGTGTGCATGCATGTACTTACATTTGTGTGGGTATGTATCTATGTTCTTGTTGATGTCTAAGTCTGTGTCCATGTGCACATATACTATGCAAGTGTGTAGGCATGTGTATGTGGGTGTGTGTATGCACATGCATGCATTTTTGTGTGTGCACATGCATGCTTGCAAGCATGCAAGTGAAAGTTCATTTGTGTGTGGCTAGGTGTGTATGTACATGTGCATATGTGCAAGCATGCATTTGATGGGTGTGTGTGGGTGTGGCCATGTCTATGTGTGTATATGTGTGCATTTGCAAGTGCGTGTGAATATTTTTGTGGAAGCCCTCATGTTTTGTGCATACATGCAAGCAAATATGTTTTTGTATTTATGCACATGTGGGTGTGTGCATGTGTGTTTGTACTACATGTGTTACTTTATGCATGCATGCATGTGTTTGTGTGCATGTGCATATGTGTGTGCATGTTCATGCATATGTAGGTGTGCATGTTCACATGTTTGTGTGTTTGTGTTTATGCACATGTGTGTACATGTGTGTGCTTGTGTGTCTCAGTGCATTTCTGTGTGTGTGTGCATCGTGCATTTGTTAATGTGTTTATGTGAGTCTATATGTGTGTGTGTGTGTGTGCCTGTACACTTGTTTGAATGCTTGTATGCATGTGTGTGCATATGTTCTTATGTGTTAATGTGTTTTAATATGCATGTGTGCGCATGTGGATACATGTGAATATGTGTGCATATGCATATGTTTACAAGTGCATGCATGTATGTATGAGTGTTTGTACCTGTGTGTGTGTGTCCATGCATTTTATGTATTTCTATGTATAGGTGTGTATGCATGTGTATCTGTGTGTGTGGGTACTTGAGCATGTGTGTATTTATGCATGTGTATATGTGTGCTTCTCTGTGTGTGTGTGTGTGTGTGTGTGCATGTGTTCATGTGTGTGCGCTCAAGTGCTAATGTGAGAGCATAAGTGATGTTTGGGTGTTGGTATTCTTATTGGTGTGTATTTGCATGTGTGTATCTTTAAATGCTTGTGTGTAAGTATGCATGCATGTGTGTATGTGTGTGTGCTTGGGAGTGTGCATACATGCAATGTGTGCATATATGCAATTGTGCGTATGTGTTTGTGCTTAGTTTGGGCGTTTTAATATGTGTGTGTGTGTGTGTTTCAATGTTTTATGCTTGTGTGTTCATGCCAATGTGCAAGTGTATGCTTGTGTGCATGTACATGTGTGTCTATGTGTGTATGTGTGTGTGCAGATGCATAGGTGCATGTGTTTGTGTGTACTATATACACATGTGGATGCATGTGTTGTAAATATGCTTATGTTGGTGCATGCAAGTGTGCATATCGATGTTCATGTGTGTGTGAGCCTGTGCACATGTGTTAGCATGTGTGTTCATGTGTATGTGCATGTGTGTCCATGTGCATGTGCATGTGTATTTCTCTATGTGTGTGTGTATATTTTGGTATTTGTGGTGTATGTGTCCATATGTTCATGTGGTTGTGCAAGTGCATGGGTGTGTGGGTATGTGTCTACATAGTTTTGCATTTGTGCATGCATGTGTATGTTTGTGTGTAGGGGCATGTGTGTGGGTTTGAGTGTATCAATGCATGAATTTGTGTGCATGTGTGTGTGTAGGTGTGTGTGTGCATACATATATTTGTGTGTGTTTATGTGCTAGTGCACACTTGTAAATATGTGTATTTGTGTGTGTGATCATGTGTTTGACTATTTGTTTATGTGTGTGTGTGTGTTTATGTGAGTGAGTGCATGTGTATGTCTGTGTACATGGAGGCACATATGTGTGTGGGTGCATCTATGCTTGTGCATGTGTGCATGTGTGCATGTGCTTGTATATGATTATGCATGTGCATGTATGCATGAGTGTTTGCATGTATGCATGTTTGTGTATGTGCATGTGTTTGTTAGTGGTGTATGCCTATGTATGCAAGTGTGAGTGCTTGTGTGTGTGTGCATGTACATTTGTGTGTGCATGTTTATGTGGTAGTGTACCCACATGTGTATATTTATGCATGTGTCTATTTGTATATGTATGTGCTTATGTGTATGCATGTGAGTGTGTGAGCACTATCTTGTTTGTGTTTGTGCTTTTGTACTCACACATGCATATTTGTATATGTGTGTGTGTTCCTGTGCATGTGTGAGTTTGTGTACGCATGTACATGTGTGTTCGTGCATTTGTGCATGTATGGGGGAGCATGTGTGTGTGCTTCTAGTAATGTGTGCACATGTGCATGTGTTTGTATGCTTGTGCATACGTGTTTGTGCAAGCATATGCAAGTGAACATATGTGTATGCTTGTGTGATCATATGTGTGCATGTTTATATGCATGCATGTTGTTATGTGTGTGTGCGTACTTGCATATGTTCAGGTGTGGATAGGTGTCTATATGCATGTTTCTCTTATGTGTTTGTGTATTTATGAGTATGTGCATGCATGTGTATGTGTGTGTGTGTGTGCATGTATACATGTGTGTGTGGTTGGATGTACATTTCTATGTGCATGTTTGTGTGTATTTTGGTGCATGCATATGTATGTGCTATGTGTGTGTATGATCATGTCTGTATACAGATGTGTGTGCATGTGTGTGTGTGTCTACATTTATTTGTGCATGCACATGGATGTATCTGTATGTGTGCATCTTTGTGTGTGCACATGTGTGCATACATGTGTGTACATGCATGTGTTTGAGTGTGTATTTGTGCATGTGTTTATGCATTTGTGTGTATGTGTGCATGGATGTACACAAGTGCATGTTCGTTTGTGTGTGTGTGCACCTATGTTTGTGCACGTGTGTGTCTGTGCATGTGCATATGTATGTGAGTGTACGTAGGTGTGTGCATGCATGCTTGTACATGTGTGTGTGCGTGCATGAACATGTTTGTGTGTGTGCAGTGTGCATGTGTGGGCACATGTTTGTGTGCATGTTTGTGAGTGGTCAGATGTATGTGTGTGCACATGTGTATGTTCTTGTGCCTATATGTGTCTATGCAACTATGTGTATAAAATTGTTTGTGTATTCATATGGGCATGTGTGTGTGTGCCTAGGTATGTGTGTGTGTGCAACTATCTATGTGCAAGTCTATGGGTGTGGTTGTGTTTTTGTGTGTGCTTATGTGAATGTGTACTTGTGTGCATGCATATGTGTGTACATGTCTACATTTTTATGTGTGTGTGCATTTGTGTTCATTTTTGTATATTTATGTGTCCATGTGTGTTTGTGGGTGTCTATGTATGCTCCTATACATGTGTGTGTGCATGTCTTAGTGTGTGTATTAGTGTGTGCATGTATTTGTATGCATGTGCATGTTTGTGTATGCATGTGAATACACATGTGTGTTAACATGCATGTGTATGTTAGAATGCATGCATATATGTGTGTGTTTGTGTATGCATGTGCACATATGTTGTTGTGTGTGTGTGTGTGTCTTCATGGGCATGAGTGTGTGTGGTTGTGTGTGCATGTGTGTGTTCGTGTGTGTATGTGTGCATGTATGTCGATGTGTGTGTGTGCATGCATGTGTGTATATGTGTATACGTGTGCATGTGTGTGTACTTGTGTGTGCGTGTGCATGTGTGTGCGCCTGTGTGAGTGCATGTGCAAGCGAGTGTGTTTGTGTGCACATAAGTGTGTGTGTGTGCATGTGCATGTATGTACATGTGTAAGTTTGTTTATGCATGTGTGCATGTTTGTGTTCTCATGCGAGTGTGCATGCATGCCTATGTCCAAGCGTGAAAGTGTCTTCATGTATGTGTATATGCACTTGTTTGCATGTTTTGGTGCTCATGTGAGCGTGTATGCATGCCTATGTTCAAGTGTGTATGCATCTTCATGTATGTGTATGTGCATATGTTTGCATGTTTGTGTGCTTGTGTTAATGTGAGTGCATGTGTGTATGTCCATGTGCATGTGTGTGTGTCAGTGCATACATGAGTGTGCATGTGTGTTAAAAGATGTGTTTACCTCTATGTTTGTGCGTGCTTTTTCATGGATGTGTTTTCATAGTGCATGTGTGCGTGTGTGCTTGTGCATGTATGTGTGTTTATGTGCGGGTGTGTTTGTGCACATGGGTGTATGTGCGGCTTGCATTCATGTGTGCAAGTGTGCATGTGCTCGCACGTGTTGGCATGCATGTGTTTGTGTGCTTGTGCATGCATGTGTGTGTGTGTGTGCACATACCAATGTGCACATGTGCTTGTGCATGTGTACCCATGTCTACATGAGTGCGTATGCCTTTTTCTGTGTGTAGAAGAGAGTGTGTATAGTTGTGTGTCTATGTATGTGTTTGTAAGTGTTTGTTCATAAGTGTGTGAGCATGCATGTGAGCGTGTGTAAGTGTGCATGTGTATGTGTATTCATGCTTGTAGTTATGCATGTTATCATGCAATTGTTTGTTTGTGTGTGTGCATATGCTTTTATATGTGTATGTGTGCTTGTGATTATGTGTATGCATGTGTTTGTGTGTGTGTATTTGTTGTGTGTGTGGGTTTATTGGTGTGTAGGAGCATGTGTTTGTGTGTGTGAGAGCATTTGAGTGTGTGTGTGCATATATGTGCGTGTGGGCACTTGTATGTCAACTTGAATGCATGCATTTGTATGCATGTGCGTGTATTTTTTTGTGCATGTGTGTGTGTGTGTGTGCATATATGTGTGTGTGTGTGTGTCTATGTGTGTGGGTTTGTTTACATGTGTGTATGCTATCCATGCATGTGTGGATGTGTGTGGGTGTTGGGTGTGTGTGTATCTAACCACACGTATACACATGCACATGTGTGTATGCTTGTTTGTACTTATATATGTGCATGTGTGCATGTTCCTTTATGTTTATGTCTATGTGTGCTTGTGTGCATGCATGCGGGTGTGTTTAGGTACATGTGTTTGCACTTGTGTATGCGTGGCTATCTACATATAAGTGTGTAAATCTGTGTATATGTTTGTGTGTCATGTGTGTGTGCGTGTGCTTATGTGGGTTTTTTTGCGTGTGCATGTGGATGGGTTTGTGTGTGCTTATGTGGGGGTTTATTTGTTTGTGTGTGTGAGAGCATTTGTGCATGTGTACATGTGTGTGTGTGCACACACGCACATGTGTTTGTGTGTAAGTGCAAGTGTGTATGTTCACGTCTGTGGGGGTGTATGCTTGCATTTGTGAGTGTGCTTACATGCATGTATGCATGCACGTGCATGTATATGGATGCGCATGTGTGTGTTCTTATGTACATGTGTGTATTCTTTTTTTGTGCATGTGTGTGCATGTTTTGAGTTTGTGTGCTTGCATGTGGGTACGTGCATGTGTGTGTGCATGTATGTGTGCATAAGTATATGTGGGTGTGTGTGTGCATGTATGTGTGCGTGTTTGTGTATGTGTGTGCATATGTGTGTGCATGTGTGAGTGCATGTGTGTGTATATGCATGCATGTGTGCATGTGTGTGTGCACATTATGTGTATGGGTGTCTGCATGTGTGTTAATGTGTGTCTGTGCAAGTGTGTGCTTGGGTGTGTGTGTGCATGTGTGTGTGCACATTATGTGTATGGGTGTCTACATGTATGTCAATGTGTGTCTGTGCAAGTGTGTGCTTGTATGTGTGTACATGTTTGTTTGTTTGAGTGCATGTTTGTGCATGCAAGTGTGTGTTTGTGTAAACATGTCTATATGTGTGTGGATATATGCATCTATAAGTATGTGTGCATGTGCTTGAATGTGTGTGTGTGCATGTGAATGTGGTATGCATGTGTTTGTGCATTTATGCATATATGTGTACGTGCATACACAAGTGTGTGAATATGTGTGTGTATGTTTTATGAGTGTATTCACATGTTTGGATCTATGTGTTTGTGTGTGTATGTGTCCATGCATGTGTGTTTTCTTGTGTGCTTATGAGCATGTGTGTGTATACATGTATAGTTATGGGATTGTGTGTGCATGCATGCTTCGTGCATGTGTCTTAGTGGGCATATGCATGTGTTCCTATTTGCAAGCATCTATGTGTAGTGTGTGTGCATATGTACCTATGTGTGTATGTGATCGTGCATGTGTGCTTATGTAGGTGTGTGTGAGTGTGTATGTGTGTGTGTGTTTGTTTGCATGTCTATGAGCATGTGGCTGCATATGTGCATGTGTGAGCATGCATGTGTCTGTGTGTGTGTGTGTGCGTGCATACATTTTTAAGTGTGTGAGTACATCTACATGCGTGTCTTTGTGTAAATGTGTGGGTGTGTGTGACATGTGTGTGCCTATGTGTGTATTTATGTATATGTGCATATCTGTGTGTGTGTACATACATGTGTGTATGTATGTGCATGTGGGTGTGTGTTTGCATGTTGGTTGCATGTGCCTCCATGTGTGTGTATGTGTGAGTGTGTGTGCTTGTATGTACATGCACATGTGTGTTCGTGTATATGTGTCTATCTAAGTGGGTGTGTGTGCATGCATGTGTGTTTGTGCATAGGCTTGTGGGCTTGTATGTGTGTATGCTTGTGCATAAGTATGTGTGCATGTGTGTCTAGTTGTGGGCATAAGTGTGTGTAGGTGTGTCTACATGCATGTGGATGTGCTTGTGCACGTACATGTACATGTGTGTGCATTTGCATTTGTGTGTGTGTTTGTGCATGTTGGTGCATGCATGTTTGCATGTGTGTCTGCATGTGTGTGTGGTGTATGCTTGAGTATGTTTACTTGGGTGTGTATGAGTGTAAGTTCATGTGCATGTGTGTGCATGTCTGTACATGCCTGTGTGTGTGCATGTGTGTATGTTTGTGTGTGTGTATGCATGTCTCTGTGTGTGCATGTTTTTGTTAATGCACACATGTGTATGTGTGTGTGCACACAGTTGTGTGTGTGGGTGTGTGTGCACATAATTGTATGTGTTTGTGTACATGTGTATCTAAGTGGCTATGTCTTCGTGCATATGTGCATGTGTGTGTGTGCTTGCAAGTGTGTTTATGTGTATGTGCATGTGTGTGCATGTGTGTGTATGTGTCTTTATGCATGTGTGTATGCTTGTGCATATGCATACATGTGTATTTCTGTGTGCTTGTATGTACATGTGGGTGTGCTTATGTGTGCATGGGCATGTGTGTGTGTGTTCTTTCATGTTTATTGGTGTGTGTGTGTGTGAATGTGAATAGGTGTGTATACCTATGTGTACATGTTTTCTTGTGTGTGTGCATGTGTGGGTGGGTGCACATGTGCATGCTATGTGAGTGTGCAAGAATGCATGTGCATGTGCATGTGTGTGCCTTGGAGTGTGTGTGCATGTGCACATACTTGTGTTTATACATGTAGATGTGTTTTTGTTTGCAAGCATGTGTGCATGTGTGCATTTTTTAGTGTTTGTGTGCACACATGGATGTCTGCATTTATTGTGTGATTGTACATGTGTAAGTGTATATGTTTGTGGGTGTTTATGGGCATGCGAATATGTGTGCTTTTGTGTGTGTGGGTGAGTCTTCTTATACATTCTTGTATGCAAGTGTGTGCACCTATTTTTTTGTATGCATGTGTGTATATATTTGCACATGTATGAGTGGGTGGTCATCTTTGTGTATGAGGGTGTTCATATGCATTAGTCCTTGCAAACATGTATGCGTGTGCTTGCATATGTATTTGAGCATGTGTGTGTGAGCATGTTTGCTAGTGTGTGCTTATCAGCTTTACTGCAAGTGCATGTGTGCATGTATGTTTGTGTGTTGAAGTGTGCATAAGTGTGTGTGTGCCCATATGTACTTTTGCATGTTTATGTTTGTTGTGCATATGTGTGTGTGTGTGCATGCATGTGGGTATGGGTATGTGTATATGTGTGCTTGTGAATGTGTGTGTGGACACATAAATGTGTATTTGCATGAGTGTGTGCTTATACTTATGTGTGTGTTTGCATGTGTGTGAGTGTCAATGTGCATATGTTTACTTATGTGTTTACATGTTTGTTAGTGCATGTTGTATATGTTTGTGTGTGTGGCTTTGTGCAAGAGTGTATTCATGTGTTTATGCTTGTGTGTGTGTGTTGGCATGCATATGCATGTTTAAGTGTGTGTGTGTATGTGTGTGTGTGTGTTTGAGTTTGTCTATGTATGCATGTTTCTCTATGCATGTGTGTATATGTAAGAAAGTCCTCGTTGGTGTGCATGTGTGTGTGATGCTGTCTATGACTATGGAAGCACACACATGTGTGTTTATGAGTGGGAAGGTGCATGTATATGTGTTCATTTGTTTGGGTGTGTGTGTGTACATTCATAACTACATGTGTATGTGTGCACATGTGTGTATGCATGTGCACATGAATGCATGTGCGAACATGTGGTTGTTTGTATGTCTATGTGAATGTATGTGATTGTGCATGTGTGTTCATGTGCATGCATGTGTGTATACATGTGTTTGCATGCGTGTGTGCTTGTGTGCACATTAGTGTAGGTGTGGGCATTTGCATATATGTGTGTGTATGTATGCATGTGCATGCATGTGTGTACATACATGTCTATGAGTGCTTATGCTTGTGTGTGTATGCATGTGTTAGTATATGTTTGTGCATGTGTGTGTGTGTGTGCATGTTTGAGTTTGAGTACAGATGGGTGCATATTTGTGTTTTCATGTGTGCTTGTGTCAGTGTGTCGGTACATGTGTAGGTTTGCTTATGCATGTGTGTCTATGTGCATAAGTGCTTGTACATGAGAGCACACATGTGTGTGTACATGTGTGCTTGAATGTATGTGTAGCTGTGTGTGTGTGTTTGTGCATATTTTTGTGTGCATATCAAGGTGTGTATGTGTGTCTGTGTAAGCATGCTTGTGTGAATGTGTGCATGAGTGTGTGCATGCATTTGTGTTTGTGTTTATGTGTATATGTGTATTTGCATGTGTATGTTCACTTCTGTAGTTGTGTGTGTGCATGTTTATGTGGGTGGGCATTTGTGTGTGTTATTATGTGTGCATATGTCTGTGTATGTTAGTGTGTGTGTGTGTGTGCATGTCGGTATGTTTAGGGGTGTATGTGCATGGGTGGATGCATGTATGTATGTTTGTAGGTGCATGTGTAAGTGTATTTGTTTGTGTGCATGTGTATGTGCATATGTGTGTAAATGCATGCTTGATTGTGTGGATGTGTGTGTGGGTGTGCATGCTTGTTTATGTGCAAGTGTGTTTATGCGTGTTTGTGAGTGTCCATGTGTGCATTCATGTGTGTATTGTGTGTATATGCATATATGTATGTGCATGTGTGCATAAATCTTTGTGTTTGTGGGTGTGTTTGTGCATGTGTATGTGTGCATGCACTTGTGTATGCATATGTCAATACATGTGTGTGTGTTGTATGTTTGTGCATATGTGCGAGCATGTATGTGCTCTTGTGTGTTCATTCATGAGTGTATGTATTCAATCTTATATGTGGGTGTCTTTGTGTGTGCATTTCTTCGTACATCTCTGTTTATCTATGCCCATATGTGTGTGTGTGTGTGCTTGAGTGTGCATGTATACGTGTATGTGTGTGTGTGTGTGTGCATGTGTGCATGTGCACATGTGTCTGTCTATGTGTAGGTGTTTGTGCATGTATTTGTGTGCTTATCAATGCGTGTGTGTGCAAGTGTGTTGGTACTTCTATGTGTTCGTGTGTGTGTGTGTGTACCTTTGCTAGTGTATCTACGTGTATGCATGTGATCATGAGTGCATGTGCGTAAGCATGTGTGGCTGAGTTTCGAAAAGTGCATAGGTCTATAGGGCGTGTTTGTAAGTGTATATGTGTGCACATGTGTGTTTGTGTGTATGCTTATGGGTGAGTGTGTGTGCATGCATGTGGGTGTGCATGTGCATGCGTGTGTTCGTGTGTACGTGTGTGTGTGTACATACAAGCGTGTCTATATGTGCATGTTTATCTATGTGTGCATGCATGTGCATGGCCATGTGTGTGCATGTGTGCATGTGCAAGCTTGTGTGCTTGTGCGTGCATGTGTGGGCATGCATGAGTACATGTGTGCATGCATGTGTTTGTGTGTTTGTGTTTGTGTGTGTTTGTGTTTGTGTGTGTTTGTGTTTGTGTGCTTGCATTTTTGTGTGTTCATGTGTGCATAGGTACGAATGTGTGTGGGGGTGTGTGCTTGTGTGTACATGTGCATATCAATGCATGTTTATGTAGGTCCATGTGTGTATGTCTGTTCATACTCTAGTGTGTGTGAGTGTGCATGCATGCATGCTTATATGTATACATTTGTATGTGTGCAATAGTGTATGTGTGAATGTCTATGTGTGTGTGTATTTGTGTGTGTGGTTGTGTTTGTTTGTGTTCATGCGTAGGTGAGTGTGGGTGTATATGTGCTTCGTTGTTAATGTCTATAGGGGTGTGCACATGTGTATGTGTATGTGCATGTGCATATGTGCATGCATGTACATGTTTGTGCAGGTGTATGTGTTGATGTGAGTGTGCATGTAGGCACTTGTGCATGTGTGTTCATGATGCATATGTGTTTGTATGTATTTATGTGACCATGTTTGTGTATGTGCATGTGGGTGTGTGTAAGCAAGTCTACCTATGTATTTGTATTTTTATGCATGTGTATGTGAGTGTGTGTGCAAGTGTTTGTATGCACATTTGTGCATGATGCTTGTGTCTATGTGCATATTTGCACATACTTATTTATGTGTGTGTATTGTGCTTGCATGTGTATGCATATGCCTATGGGTGTGCATACAACTGTGTGCACATATATGTGCATGTGTGTGTACTTGTGTGTATGTGTGCGCACAAACACATGTGTGTCATGTGTGTGTATGTTTGTGTGTGTGTGTGTGTATGCATGAGTGTGTTTGCATGTGTGTGTTTCTATTTATGTGAGTGCTTATGTTTGTGGGTGTGTGTGTCTGTGTGGGTGTGTAGCTATGTGCACATGTGTGTGCATATCTACGTGTGTGTGGGTTTATGTGTTTATACATGTGTAAGCATGTGTGTGTATGTGTCAATGTGTGAGAGTGTCTTTTTTGGTTTACGTGTGTTCGTGCATGTGTGCACATGCACAAGTGTGTGGGTTTGTGCACGTGTTTGTGTGGATGAATGCATGCACATGAGTGTGTGGGGGTGTCTACATGTGTGTGATCATGTGTGTGTGCAGGGTTTTTTGTGTGTGTGTGAGCATGGAAGAGTTTATGAGCATGTGTATATGTGCATGTGCATGCAGGCACATGTGTGTGCATATGTGCATGCATATGTGCAGGTGTATTTTTGTCTATGTGCATGTGTGTGTGCATGTGTGATTTTATACATGCATATGTGCATTTCTATGCATGGGTGCATGTGTATATAGCACTGTGTGTGCATATGAGTTTGCATGTGCATGTAGGCATCTGTGCATACAAATGGGGGTGTGTGTGTGTGCATTCGTGTGCATGTGTGTGTGTGTGCATTTGTGTGCATGTGTGTGTTTGCATGCATGTGTGTACGTGTGTGTATGTTTGTGTTCATGTGATTACGTTCATGCAAGCTTGTGTGTGTGAATGTGCATATGTGCATGTGCATGTGTGTGCATGTTTGTATGCCAACGTGTGTGTGCACATGTTAGCACGTGTGTGTTCATGTGCATCGATGTTTGCAAGCATGTATGTGTGCTTCTAAATATGAGTGTGTGCATGGATGTGTGCATGTATGTGCTTTTTTTCTTGTGTACATGACTATGTGTGCATGTGTTTATGTGCATGTGTGCAATTGTGTGTGTAGGAATGCATTTTTGTATATGTGTGTGTGCATGCATGTGTTGTGTTGTGTGTGTGTGTGTGCTTGATTGTGTGCATTCATGTGTGAATAGGTGTGCTTGAGAGCATGTGTGCTTGTGTTTCTAGCTTGTGCATATTGGTGGGTGTTCATGTGTGTGTGTGTGTCTTTGTGGGTGCATGTGTGTGGTTGCATGTATGTTGTGTGTCTTTGTGGGTGCATGTGTGTAAATGTGTGTGGTTACATTTGTGTGCAGGTGTGTCAGTGTTGTTGTTTGCATATGCGTGTGTACTTGTGTGTGTCTCTATTTGTGACTGCATTTGTGTGTGCATGTTTTCTTATTTTTATGTGTGTGTGTGTGAGGGTATGTGTCGATGTGGGTTTTTGTGTGGGTGAATGGGTGTATGTCTGGGTGTTTGTGAGTGTGCATGTGTTTGTATATACATGATTGTGTATGTGTGTGTCTACATTCTCACTCATGTGTGGACATTTGCACACTTGTGTATTCAAGTGCATGAGTGAATGTGGGTGTGTGTGCACATTAGTGTATATGTTTGTACATGTGTGTGTGCATGTGTATTTCCTTGTGTCTATAGTGTGTGTGTTGTTATGTGTGTGTGCTTGGGTGTGCTTGTTTGTATGTGTATGCATCTTCTTATGTGTGTATTTTTATGTGCATGTGCATCCATGAGGATGTGTGTGTGTGTGCATTTTCATGTATTTTTGTGTGTGTTTTGGCATGTGGGGGTCTATGTATGTAGGTGTGCATGTGTGAGTGTGCATGCATGTGTGTGTGCATATGTTAATGTGCATATGTGTATGTGTGCATGTGTGTGCTTGCACATGTGCTTAAATGTGTGTTTATAAGTTCATGTGTGTGCATGTGCACACATGCATGCATGTGTGTGTGTGTATAACCATGTGTATATTTGCAAGTCTGTGTGTGTGCATGTGTGTCTGTGTGTATGTGTGTGTGGTTGTGTGTGCATGTGCATGCATTTATAAGTGTGTGTGTGCATGCACCTATGGGGTGTATGTTTGTGTGCCTTTTTGCATTCAAATATCTATTTGTGCATGTGTATATGGGTGTGTATACATGTGTCTAGATGTGTGGGTGTGTGTGCATGGGTGTACTTATTTGTGTCTTTTTGTGCATGTGTATGTGTGTGCATGTATGTGCATGTAAGTGTGTATGTTGGTGTGCATATGTGTTTGTGTAGTGTGTGTCTGTTTGCGTAATGTGTGTGTCTTTACGAGTTATCTATGTGTGTGCACAGAAGTGTGTGTATGTATATGAGTTTTTACAAATATGTGCATGTTTGTGCATGTGTGTGTCCAGGAGTGCATTCTCATGTGTGTGTGTGTACATGTGTTTGTGTTTGCTTGTGTGATTTTCCCAGTGCATATGTGTGTGTGTGTGTTTACATGTGTGTGCATCAATTTGTGTGGGTGAGTGTGTGTATGTGTTTATGCATGCTTGTGTGCCTTTGTCCATTTATGCATGTGTGCATTTGTGTGCACATGTGTATGTGTATGTGTGATTGTGTGCATGCTCTTGTGTGTATGTGCCTAGGCATATGTGTAAGTGTGTATGTGCGATTGCTTTTCTGCATGTTTGTGCATCTGTTTGTGTTATATAGGTGAGTGTGAGTTGTTAGCATGGGAGATCTTTTGTGTGTATTCTTGTGTGTGTGCATGCATGTGAGCCAATGTGTGTGCTTGTGTGTGTGAACCTATGCGGATGCACATGCACCAACATCCATGTAGAGACGCAAGAACATACATGCACATGAACAAGCACATACACACACATAGGTACTCTCTTACACACACTCAGACACACAAGCATGCACATACATATGCATAAGCATGCACGCATGCACATGCACACACACTCATGCAAAATGACACATGCATAAGCATACACATGCACATACACATACACACATGTACATGCACACACTCACACATACATAAGAACACACACATGCACATAAGTACAAACACACAAACAAACATACACACTCATAGAAAGGCATGCGCATGTAGACATACACATATGTACAAATACATGTATATGAAAATGCATACAAACATATTGATGCACACACAAACACATATGTGCATGTACTCACACACACACATGCTGACATGAACACACATACAAACACACGCATATGTCCATGCACATAAGCATACACAAAAACACACACACACAGATGCACACATACCCACACACACTCATGCTCATGCACCCAAACACATGCATACACACACACACACACATAACCACACATAAACACATGCACACTCACACATGAATGCACACACACATACACACATGTGCACATCGATATACTAACACTCACATGCACATACACATGAATGCATACAAACAAACAAACTTACACGCACACACACAAACTTCTGTGCACACATAAGCACACATGCATGTAGATGCTCACAAACACAAGCACAAAAACACATGCACACATACACACATAGGCACACACATATGCATGCACACATACACACACACCCATATGCATGCACACAAACAAGCTTAGACACATAAAAACATAGATACACACACACACATGACCATGTGCACAGATGCATCCAAATAAACATATGCACACACACACACACACTCACATGCATGCAAGCATATGCATGCATACACACAAAAGCTCAAATGCCCAGAAACACAAACATGCATACAAAGACACATACATGCACTTAAGAACACACAAACACACATGCACACACACATGTATAGACCCATGTAACACACACATATGCACACATCCATAGAAGTATACACAAATGCACACATACATACACAGGTATGCTTACTAATGTGCACACATGCACATACTCACTCTCACACAGACACACATAGGCAAACATACATATATACACATTCACACACATCAACACGTGTGAACACACACACACACATTCAGGCATGCATACATGGATGTAAAAACATGTGTGCATGCAAACAGACATTGACACACATGCACACGTGTAATCATGCAAAAACATGGACTTATATACATGCACACACACAAGCACAAACATAAACACACATGCACAAGATTGCACAAAGGAAAAAATACACAAACACACACAAATGCACACATACACACATGCATGAACATACACATGCACACACAGTAAGACATATGCACACACACATGTAAACACACATGTAAATGTATACACATAAGGATGTGCATGCACATTAATATACATGTGCATACACACAAAAATACATACACACACATATACAAACATTAGCACATATGCATATGCACGTGCACACACACACACACATACGTAAACACACACACACATGAAATCAAACACCAACACATCCACACAAACAAACACACACACATGCTCACATGCACACACATGCCTACATATACATACACACAACCACAGAAGTGTACACACACATGCAAGCATGCACAAACTCGCACACACATTTGCACATCGAAATAGACACACACACACTGACAACTTGCACACACCTTTGCACACACACATACACACTCACACAAGCTCAAGCACACATGCATACATTGTGGACACACATGTACATGCATACACACATAAGCGTGCACATGTACACCCACATTCACACATAGACAAACATGCTTGCAAACATACACGTACAGTTACACATGCACACATAAACACACAATCATGCACTCAAATACACACACACACATGCACATGCACTCAAAGACACAAACGATTGACAACCGCATGCAAACAAATACTTACGAACACACACACACCAACTTGCACACACACATGCTCATAAGCATAGGCAAAATAACTTGCTAACATACGAACATGCACTCACATAGACAAGCTTGCACGCACACACACACATGCATACTTATGCACACACACCCACATGCACATGAACACACTCACATGCACAAGCATAGGCACACACACACACATACACAGGCACACGTAGACACACACCTATACACACAAATGCATGCACAAACACATATACACACATACAAATAAAACCACAAACATGAACACACACACACTCACAAACACATACACAATCACACAAACTCGTGCATGAACACACCAACACACACATGCTCACACTTGCTCTCACACTCGCATAAAGCACAAACACACATGCACCTACACGTGCACACACACTAAGATGCATGCACATAAAAATGCATATAAACATGCACACACACATACCATACACATATATAAGCATACATAGAAAAACATATGCATTAATGCACAAGCACCTGCACACAAATATGCATACACACAAGCACAGCTACTCACACCAACTTGCAACACCACCCCACAAGCATTTGCAAGCTTACAAGCACACATACACATGCACAGAGTTGCACATACGCATCCACACATGCCCATACACATGCACCAACATAAATAAGTACATACACACTCACACACATACATGTACTCAAGCACACATGCATGCACAAACCAACATACACAACCAAGTAAGGGTAGACACACCTGAACACATGCATGTAAAAAAATAAACATAGGCATACACACACACACACATAAGCACAAATGCATATTCATAAATATTCTCATGCACATGCATGCACAAGCATACACCAATGCACCCACACACTCACACAAGCACACACACGCACATGCACAAAAACACACACATAGGGACACACACATACCCGCACACATGTAGACATATGTGCATATATATACACATGATTATAAACAAAAGCACACACACATACACAAGCACACAAATATGTACACACATTTGCACAAACACACACACGGATGCACAAAAACACATGCACACATGTTTATACAAGCACACATATAAACACATGCACACACAAGCATATGCATGTGTATACACACATGCACACACACGTACACACACAAAGTCACACACACATGCACATGAACACACAAGCACACACACACACAAGCATATTCACATAGCAAAACACATGCACACATATCCTCACACACTCACACACATGCATGCAAACTCACATGGACACACACATAGACACATGCACAATCACCAAAATGAACATGAAAAAACACACACATTAGCACACATGAACACACACCCATCCACATATACATATGCCTAAATCCACATAAGCACATGCTCATAGACAAGGACTCTCTCTCTCTCTCTCACACACACACCTACATACACGAACACTTATACACACACATGTCCATGTATGGACAAGCAAACGTGCACACACATAGGTATGCAAATGCACACATGTAAACATATACACCCACACACACATGCACACACATGCATGAACACATGCATATGCATGCAAACACACACACACACATACAGAAGCACAACAACTCATACACATGAACACATGAAAAACACACAAATAGACATAGACACTAGAATACAGATGCACATTCACAAGCACTCACACACAATCAAAAACAACCACACACATGGATGAAGATACACACACATTTATGCACACACTGATCCACATGCACATTCTTGGATGCACAACACGCAAAATCCTATGCACACAAGTGCATGGACACAAACCCACACCCACACACACTCAAACATGTATGCATAGACATACACGAACACACATGCACACACACACACCAGCACATAAACATTTGTAAACCACACACTCATGCCTAAATGTTTGCACATGAAAAAACTCATCCAACCATGCACACACACAAACATCCACATACACATGCACACAACACACACATCAACACATATGTACATTGACACACACCTAAACATGTCTACACACATACACAAAAGTACACACACACATAGTTAAATCACACAAAAACACTTACAAACAAACACACATGAATGCACAAGCACACACAAACAGAAGCACACTTATGCACACTCGAATGTACCCACATGCACACACATGCATGTGCACACACAACCACACACAAGCAAGCATAAGCACATGTGCACACAAGTATAGAAACACAATGCATTTGCAAGAACTTGCATGCACACACATGCACTTGTGTGTGCACACAAACACATACTCATAGGCACAGATGTGCACACATGCACACACATGCACACAAACATATAAATGCATGTGTGTAGTGTTGCACACACATGCATGGATGAACACACTCACAGACCCATGTACACCCATAGTAACACACATGCACACATGCACACACACACACACACACGTGCAAACAAGACACACACACATGCTTACTCCGATGCATGTGCATAAACACACAAACAAACATAAACTCACATGCATACGCATGTACACACACACACATGCATCAATACAAGTGCATGCAAACATACATGCATACAAATGTACACACACAATTGCACTCACAACATCATGCACACACACGTGCATGAACGCACATGCAAATAAGCATATACACACGTATGCACACACATGCACATATAATAGAGAAACACATGCACACACCACACATGTATGTGGATATACACAAGCAAACACCAACAAACACACCATATAGACATATAAACACACACACACACACACACACTCACAGCTATGTATGTACACAAACACATGCACAAACTTACACAAATATGCACACATGCCCACCCATGAAGACACACACGTACAAACATGTACAAGCGTAGCTAAAAATGCACACACGCACACACATGTACCCATACACACACATATGCACACACACTCACTTATACACACACACAAGAACACACATACATATGCACAAACATGCAAAAACACACAGGCAAACTCACATGCACATGCACACACATACAGGTAGATGCACACACACCCAAACCCATATATGCAAAAGCACACACATGCACGACCACACATAATCACTCATATGCACACACGCACAATCACACAAACACATGTACACATGAATACACAAACACACACCCACACACACAAAGGAAGACACATAAGCACACACATGCACTGACCCAACCAAACATACTCACATACACACTTGCATACACACACTCATACCAATGAACACAAAGATGCACACACACACATGCAAACATATAACACAAATATGCACACAAACACATGCAAATAAATGTGCATGTTCACACACACTTGCAACATAGGCAATCACATGCACTTAAACACATACACATGCACACATAGAAACATACACTAACATGCACACTCACCCATACACACAGACCTGAACACACACACATACACACACGTGCACACATTAATGCACACATACGCACATAGACACATGCCCATACACATGCACACACATAGGTAAGTAGATGGGTGTGTACACATGCCCCAATGAACATACTAGCACCCACACACACATGTGCACACACATCCATAAACCACACATGCACACACACACACTCTCAAGGACAAGCACACATGTGCATGTGAGTGCATGTACACAAGCGTGAACATGCATAAAAAATATGCATACAAACATGTACATACACAAAAAACATACAAAAATTCAAATGAATACACATTCAGAAACTCACACACACATGCACTTATGCATACACACAAACACACACAAATATATATACACATGCACACAAATATGTACACAAAAACACAAACACATAGATACACAAAGGCATAAACACGCACATGCATACATACATACTTGCAATTGCATACATAGTCCTATGCAAAAGAGCACATGCATACACATAAATACACATAATTAGGCACCAAGGCACAAACATGCACATGCACATGCATATGCTAAAATTCGTACACATAAGCCCATGCAAAAGAACACCAATGCACACACATGTGAACACACCTATGAACACACATGCATACAGACTTGTATCCACATGCACCAACATCCACGCACACACACACGAACCATGCAAATGTACACACATAGGCACACTCTTGCACACACTCACACATGTATGCACATACATATGCATAAGCATGCACACATCCACACACATGCACATGCACACACTCACACATACTAACATATGAATAATCATGCACATGCACTTTCACTCATGCACACACACACACACACACACACATAAAAATAAAAATACACACTCATACAAAGGCATGCACATGCAAACATGCACAACTATACAAATGCACATACATGGAAATGCATCCAAACATATTAATGCACACACACACAAACACACTTGTGCATGTACTCACACACACACATGCACATGCACACACAAACATGTTGACTTGAACACATACACTAACACTCACACACATGCCCATGCACACATGAATACACAAACACACACAAATGCACACAAGCACATATGCACATATACCTATACACAGTCATTTTCATGCACATAAGCAAATATACACACACACACACACATAATCACACATGCACACATAAAACATATGCATACACATACACATGAATGCACATGTACACATATACACATGTGGACATCGATATACTAACACTCACACAGCCACACATGAATGCATACAAACACACAAACTTACACACACACACACAAACTTGTATGCACATGTACATAGACACATAAGCACATATATATACAGATGCTGACAAAAAACAAGCACTAAAACCCATGTACACATGCATGCACAGAGTACATGCATAAACACACATGCCTATATGCACAAATACAAACAAACTCACACACATGATCACATGCCCATAGGCATGCACACAAACATACACACACATGCACACACTCTCACATGCATGCATGCATAAATGCATACACATGAATGCCCAAATGCACAGACTCACAAACACGCATATGAAGACACATGCGTGCACCCAAGCACACATGCACAGACATGCACACACATATGTACAGACCCATGTACACACACATGCATGCACACATGCATAGAAGCACACACAAATGCACACATATGTACATATACATGCTTACTGATGTGAGCACATACACACTCTCACACACACACACATGCATAGGAAAACATACAACACACGTGCACACACATCAACATGTTTGCACACATGCACACATTCAAGCATGCACACATGAACATAAACACATGCATGTAGACAAATAGACATGGACACACACATATAGACATGAGCAATCATGCACATACATGGACTCATATACATGCACAGACACAAGCACAAACATAGCCACACATGCACAAGCTTGAACATAGGAAAAAAAAAGCACAAACACACACACAAATGCACACATACACACATGCACAAACATACAAATGCATACATAGTAAGACGTGCACACACACACACACTCAAACCCACCAAGACATCCACACAAACAAACACACACATGCTCACATGCACACACATGCCTGTATATACATACACACAACAACAAAAGTGTACACATGCCCACAAACATATGCAAACACACATGCACAAGCACACATAAACAAACACATGTGTAGAAATACATATGCACACACATGCATTGATGCACAAACTTACACACATTTGCACACACAAACACACACACACACATGACATCATGCACACAATCATGCACACACACATACACACTCATACATGCTCAAGCACACATACACTATAGACACATGTGTTCATATATACATGCTGAGCATGCACACTTACACCCACATGAACACAAAAAAAATGCTCACAAACATACACGTATAGTTACACATGGACACACAAACACATAATCATACAATCAAACACACACAAATGCACATGCACACTCACTCAAAGACACGTGCACACGTAGGCACACATATTAACAAACACATGCAAACACACGCTCATAAACACACACACATATATGCACACAATCATGCACATAAGCATAGAGACAAAAACATGCCTACATATGCAGACACACAAAAAAACTTGCACACACACATGCATACCCATGCACACACACCCACATGCACATGCACACACTCACATGCACATGTGTAGGCACACACAAATACACACACTGACACATGAAGACATAACCACACACCCATACACACATATGTATGCATAAGCACACACACACATATGCACAAATACAATCACAAACATGCACATACTCACGCACACAAACACTCACAAACACATACGTAATCACACAAACACATGCATGAATATGCTACCACACACATATGATCTTACATGTTCACATACTCGCATAAAAGCATAAACACACATGCACCCGCACGTGCACACACACAAAAATGATTAAAAACTCACACACACATACAATATACATATCTAAGCACACACACAAGCACACATACCCATTCATGCACAAACACATGCAAACAAATGTGAACACACACATGCACACCTACTCGCACCAACTTGCAGACACCACACCACAAGCATTTACATGCTTGCAAGCACACACATAGGCATGAATAGAGTTGTACATACACTTCCACACACACCCATACACATGTAAAAACACAAATATGCACACACACACACATAAGTACACACACCCTCATGCATACACACAGTCAAGGACACATGCACACACAAAAAAACATACACAAGTATGGGCAAACACACTTGAACACATGCATGCACAAAAATAAACATATGCATACATACACACTCCTAAGCATGCATGCATATTCACAAATGTGCACATGCACAAGCATATACTAATGTACCTACACACTCAAAGAAGCACAAATACACACATGCACACAAACTCACACACAAAGAGACACTCACATAACTACACACACATAGACTTATGTGAGCACATATACACACAAGTGTAAGCACAAGTACACACACATACACATGCATGCAAATATGGACACACATTTGCACAAACACACATACTGATGCATAAAAATACATTTGCACACATGTATATATAAAACACACACAAACATAAATGCACAAACAAGCATACACATATGTGCATACACACATGCACACACACGTGAACACACACAGACACACATACATATGAACACAGAAGCGCACACACAAAAGCACATGCACAAAGGAAAATACATGCACAAATACACTCTCATACTCACACACATGCTGCAAAACACACATGCATGCACACATAGATACACATGCATAATCACCCACATGCACATGCACACATGCATAAACACTCACCCGAACACACATGCACACACACCCGTCAACATATACATGTGCTTAAATCCACATATGCACACGCACATAAAAAAGCACTCACAGACATACACACACATTCATACATGAACAGTTATACACAAACATGTGCACACATCCAAGTGCACACATGAACACACATATGTACGCAAATGCACACATGCAAACACACACACCCACACACACATTTTCATGAACGTACATGCAAACCCATACTTACACATGTAAACACTCACACACAGTTGCACGAACACATTCATATGCATTGGAACACACACAAGCACAACAACTCATACACATGCACACATGCACACATATGCACACACATGCAAAACACACAAACACACAGACACTAGAACATAGATGCACATATACAGGCACTCACACAACCATAAATAACAGCACACATGCATGAGCAATCACACACACAGACACATGCACTGATCCACACGCACATGCTTGGATGTACAATACACAAAAACCTATGCACACATGCGCATGGATGCAGACCCACACACACACATGTATGCACACACACACCAGCACATAAACACCCACAAACCACACACTCAAGCCAAAACATATGCACATGCACGCACTCATTCAACCATGCATGCACACAAAAACACACACACATTTACATACACACATGTCTACATATATGTACATGGACACACACCTAAACATGCATACACACATGCACATAAGTACACACACATAATTAAATCACACAAACACTTACACATAAACAAACACACATAAATGCACATGCACACTCGCATGCAGTCACATGCACAAACACAACCATACACAAGCACACACATACACATGCACACATAAGTACACAAACATACACACATTTAGAAGAACTTGCATGCATACACATGCACTTGTGTGTGCACACAAACACATGCTCATAGGCACAGATGTGCATGCACACCCATGAGAACACACAAAGCACACAGACATATGAATGCATGTGCATAGGCTTGCACACACACGCATGCACGAGTACACACACACACACGTGCATACACCTGTGCATGTGTGCAAACACACACACAAACATACACTCACACACATACACATGTGCACACAAATGCAAACATACATGTATGTAAAAGAACACACCCCCACGTACACATGCACACACACACACACACTTATGCTTGTAGACTCACACAACATGTAGACACACACACACACATTGGTACATGCACACAGAGGTACACATGCACAAAAGCTCACATACACACCTACACACACACAAAAAAAAACATGTACAATCAAGCACAAACACAAATCCATGCACTTCCACATGCACTTAGACAAACAAGCACATGCAAATACACACACACATAGGTACAAACACATGCACACACACACAGATTCATAGACATGAACACAAAGGAATGTACACATGCACATGCATGTACAACAAATACACTCTAACATATGGACACACACACACATACAAAGTACACACACATGACACACCCACAAACATGCAAAAGAACATGTGCATACACCCATACTCATACACAAGCATGCAAACTCTCATATGCATGCACATACCCATGTACACATACACACACATGAGCACACATACAAACATGCAAACACACATGTACAAAAACACACAAACGAGCACACACATGTGCATGCACATACCAATGCATCTGAATGCACACACATGCATTCACAAATGAATGCACAAATTCTCTGTCACACACACAAACACAAATGCACATGCACATAGACACATAGAAAAAATCATATACATACACATACAAGCATGTAGGCACAAACACATGCGCACACAAACTCAAAGACATAAATACACAGTCATGCTCATGCACACGTGCACACACATGCATGCACACATGTACACACATGCATGCACACATGTACCCACATGTATGCACACATGTACCCACATGCACATGCAAACAAGCATGCACACACATCCACAGGCACACACACATACACACATTGACACACACACCCACACATGCATGTACATAGACACACACACACACACATGCATAGGTACACACATGCACACAAATACACACATGCGCAAGCACACACACAGACACAAACATGCACATGTACACACATGCAAACACATGCATAAACACACAAAGATGCATGCACACTCAATTACACACACACACACACATACCCACTCTCATATGTATGCAAAAACTTGCATAAGCACACATACAGACATGCCAACAAACACCCACATATGCACACATACACACTCGCACGCACATGCTCAAACATGCACACATATGCATACACATTCATGCACACAAATACACACACACACTCCCACACAGACATGCACAGGTAAAGACACATGTAAACACATGCTCACACATATACACACAAACACACACACAACTGCACATATGCATACATTAGCACACACATGCACATACCAGCACAGACCCTCAGAAACAAGCTTGCACACACATATATATACACACATGTATGCACAAGCAAACACAGACACACAAGCACCCACACACACACATATATGGACACATGCACACACACACACATGTGCACATAAGTGCACACCTGCATGCCAACACATACATATAGGTGCATGCCTATGCACACACACGTACACACACATGCACACCCTCACAACCACACATGCAAACACTCACAGTAACGAACATGGACAAACATGCATGCTCATGCTTGCAAGCACAAACACACACACACATGTATAGACAAACGCATGCACACAAACAAACACACATACACACACACACACATTCATGCATGCATGCCTGCATGCCTTCATACACACATACACATATGCCCATACACATGAACACAAGCAAACATTTGCACACACACATGTACAAACAAATGCATGCATGCACATACACACACACAAGTACATGCACGCACACCTATAAACATTCACATGTGCAAAACCACACACATATACATATGAGCATGCAATGACACACATCCAAACACTCAGAGGTATGCACAAACATGACAATACACACACATGCACACACATGTGTACACACACACTTGCACACACTAACACATGCACAAACACACACACATGCTACACAAAAACACACACATGCATGCATGCAAGCACATACACACATGCATGCAAGCATACACATATACATGAATCTACGAAGACATGCATTCCCACACACACATACACACATGCATGCAAACAGTTACACACTCGCACAAACTCCCACACAAGCACTCTTACAAATATGCACTTGCACTCGCACATGCACAAGCACACACACTCTCAAGCACAAAGGCAGACAAGCACACACACACAAACATGTACATGCACATACATGCACACATATGCACACAAGCAAACTCACACACATGTAGACACACAAACACATGCGCACATACATATACACATATGCAAGCATGAATACATGCATGAGCATGCACATGCATGCACATAAACAAGTACCCAAATGTACAAAAGCATACTCATGTGCATAGATATGCACACGCACACACACATATACACTCATACACAGAAGCCAACATGCATGCAGGTGCACATAGAAACATGCATACGCATAAATACAGGCATGCACATGCATAAATACAGAAACACACACACACACATACAATCACACGCACTCGCACACACACATATGCAAACACACATGCGCACACGTACATATACTCACACTCACACACGTTGATGTCAATGGACATACATGCATGCATACATAGAAGGAACTAAACATACACATATACATGCTTGAACACACACACATGCACACACATGCATCCACACAGATGCATGCACTCATATGCAAATACACACATGCACACATGTATGCACACACATGCATATGCATATTCACAAAAACACCTACACACATACAAACAAACTAACAAACATGCATGCCCATGAACACACACACACACATATAAATGTATACACACATGCATAAATCCATACACACATAAAAACACACACACACACATGCATGCACACATGCACTCATATCTGCACACACACATATATACACATAGAGATGAACTCACATAGACACACAAACACAAAGACACACACATGCACACAAACAGACAAGCACATGTTGACACACATTTGCATAAAAGCATGCATGCACAAAGGTGCACATAGACACACACCCATGCACACATGTGTGCTCACACACACACACACATAGCTAGACACACTTACCCACCAACACGAACACACACAAACTTGCTTACACACATGCACGTAAAGATACTCTCTCATCTTAAACATGGAAAACACTCACACACAATGTCAAACATGTGCATGAACACACAATGAAATGCACAAAAAAATACATATGCACACAAACACACACATATGCATGCATACACACACACATACTCATATTTGCATAGGCACATATGCACACACACACATGCAAGCAAACACACATAAGAATGCATAGATGTCAAGAAGCACATAGACACAACCATACAAGCACACACACATGCATGCACACATGCACACCCATCACTACACATGTAGATGCACAAGCATGCACACAAGTGTACCCATGCATGCACATGCGCACATATGCACACACGCACAAAAGCACATGTACACATACATGCATGCACACACATTCACACTTACATACACATGCATAACCACACTCATTTTCTTCCGCTTCATTTTCAGGAACACTTCACTGGCACAAGCGGTTGTAGCCAGGCGATCGCCGACTGCTTGACTTCTTCCATGAAGAAGGTCAACACGGATTTCAACGACGCTTTAACCCGGTCAACCGATGCCGTTGAACTGGAAAGAGTACTTATGTCTATAGCAGCGTCTAGTTCCCCTGGCCCGGATAGATTCACGGTGGAGTTTTACAAACGCTTTTGGGCAGTACTGTCTGAAGACCTTGTGGAGGCCGCGAACGATTTTTTATTCGGAACTCGCATCCCAGCGGCGGTTGGCGCCACGTGGTTGTGTCTGATCCCCAAATCCCCGGCCACGTCTTCTCCCTCCGACTTTCGCCCCATTGCCCTATGCAACGTGAATGCAAAAATCCTTTCGAAATTACTCGCTTCTCGCCTGGCTCCTCTTCTCCCGACGATTATTTCGGAGGAACAATCGGCAGTGGTCAAAGGACGATGCATCACCGACAACATACTTTTAATGGAAGAAATGCTGACCAGGTTGAACACTCGACGTCGACATCGCAACGTCATTCTGAAGCTCGACTTCAAATCTGCATTTGACAAGGTTAACTGGTCGTTTTTTATTGCGGCGCTGCGGGCAAAGGGTTTTTGTTCGAATTTTTGTTCGATGGTTATGAATCTACTAGAGGCAACCCGTCTATCGGTTTTGCTGAATGGCTGCCCGAAAGGCTATTTTCAACCTTCCTGCGGTGTTCGACAAGGAGACCCGCTGTCACCTGCATTATTTGCAATTGTCATCGACGTCTTTAGTCAGAACCTGTCGAGCGCCTTCCAATCGGGGCGCATTGAATATTTTTCTTCCCCCCGACAGTGTAGCCCGATCTCACACCTGGCGTACGCTGATGATGTAGCCATCTTTACAACCATCCGCAAAGCTTCTCTCCGTCACCTTGCTAGAAGCATCAACACGTTCCTGAAGGCTTTCGGGTTGGACCTCAATAAGGAGAAATCGTCCGCCATACATGCCAAGTCTTCATCCCTATCTGGGAATGTTCGTGTTAAATCCATCCTGGGTTTTCCCTCGGCGAAGATGCCTTTGCTTTATTTGGGCTGCTGGCTTGATACCAGGCGTTCCCGCAGCCACCTGTTCCTACCTCTGGTTGACCGAGTGAAATCACGAATTGCGTCTTGGCAAAACAAACTCCTTTCGATGGGCGGGAAGAAAGTTCTTATTAACAATGTTTTGAGCTCGATGTCCGGGTACATTGCAGCTGCAATGGCCCCTCCCATGAAATCGATAAGGGCGGTCAATAGCTCGCTTGCTCGCTTTTTCTGGGGCAAGACAAAGGACACAAATAATCATCATTGGGCTGCATGGCACAGGATTGCGCGGCCTGTGGATGAACAAGGTATTGGTATAATCAAATTTGAGGTACAGGCTCTGGCGCACTCGACGAAGCTGTGGTGGCGGCTCCTCCACACTTCTAATCTTTGGACCAAGTTTTTTTGTCAGGCGTATCTCACGAGGGAAAACCCATTCCAGCTGAAGCATCGCGTTTCTCCCATTTGGCGTACCTTGGTAAAATTTAGGGCGTTGTTTCCGGTCTGTTCGAAGGAAGAAGACGACGGCTCGCCCACTGGTTCAGCTCGGGACGCGTCGCCCGGTTCGGTTGGCGCGTCCGGTTTGATTGGCATTTCCGGTTCGGAGCTGGACCAGATTCTTGGTTTAGTTCCATTTGGTTTGAACTTGGTGGATGAATTAAGCGGTTTGGTGGGATGGCTTGATAAATGCTCGGACCCGTATGGAGGATTTTCCTTTGCAACAGCCTATGACATCTTGAGCAAGATGACGTTACCTTCCATTCCCAAGCATTATGATAATCGACTCCTTTGGCATTCTAGAATTCCGGAAAAGGTTTCCATCTTCATGTGGCGTCTATTCAACAATGCGCTGCCTCTTCCTTTGAACTTACAAAAGATGAATATCTCACTGGTGCCGAAATGCCCTTTCTGCCCCGACGTGGACACAATGGAACATATCTTTTGGCGCTGTCGTATGGTATACCCAACTTGGCAGTGGTTTGGCCGTACCCTGGAGGTCTATGATCAAACTAATCTCCTTGAGCTGGTGCAACATTGGTGGTCATGCAAATCCTCTCTCAAATCACTTGCATTTTCAATTCCAGCAGCAATATGTTGGTTTGCTTGGAAGACAAGGAATGCGGCACTCTTCTCAGGCACATGCTGTAGGCCAGACAAGTTTCAGTGGGAAGTCCAAATTTTCTTAATTTCTATGTACCACATGCGAGCTGGGAAACTCCTTGGCATTGAAAGTCTCCTTCTTAGGAGACTGGGTCTTATGTAATATTTCTATCAGTAATAAAAAAAAAAAAAAAAAAAAAAAAAAAAAAGCATAACCACACTCTTGCACACATACACACACAAATGTAAGAATGCACATACACATGCATGTAGACACAAATATGCATGCATAGACATAGGCACACACACAAGCACACATACATGGATAGATACACACATACACACATGCATATACACAAACACATATGCACACACACATAGACATGCACATGCATGCTCACGTAGGTAATTGCTTGTGTACACACACACACATACAACATACAGATTCACATACACCCATATGCATGCTTGCTAATAAACATGCACACAAATTCATACACATAAAGACACAAATATAAAGGCCCATGCACATACACAATCTCATATATGAACATAGGCACATAGACATGCACATGAACACACAAATGTGCACATAGATACATATGCAAATAGTCACACATGCTTGCACGAACACATACTCACATGAACACACACACACATATACAATTACACAAATACATGCCACATACAGACACACATGCCCACGTATGGACACATGGGTGCACACACACACATGCATGCATGCACATACTCACTTGTGCTCACACACACACACACATGCACGTCACACAAATTCACAAACACAAACACACTCACACCCACCCACACACTAACACACACTCACTCACATCCATAAACACACACACATGTTGGCACATATAGGCACACATATGCATAGACACACACCTATAACCACATGAACACGTGCACATACACAATAAAGGATACACATGCACATGCACAAGCATACACATGTACATACATGCATGTACACACATACCCACACATGCACACAAACACACATATGTACATGGACATGTAGGAACATAGGCAGGCTTGAAGAAAAGCATGCACACACACATACATACACACACACTCATGCACACATGCATAAGCATAAAAGCACATACACACGCAATTGTACATGCTCAAACACACATATGCAAACACCCAAGCATGCATTCACACATTCACACACAAATGCACACATGCAAACACATGCATGTGAACACTCACACATGCATATACATGCCTAAAACAACACCCACATATTTGCACACACACACACACATTCATGCACACATAGTTACCCACCCATGCATACTCATGCATGCATGCATGCACACATGAGCAAACTTATGCACACACAAGTAGACACACACACGTAATAACATGCTTGTGCATAGACATACAGACACAGCAGCACTCATATGCACCCATAAATACACACATGTGCACACGCATGAACACACGCATACACACAAAAGAACATGTACAAAGACAAGCACACGTAGAGACACACACATATATGCACACACACTTGCACACACACACACATGTGCTTGCACACATATTCAATAGCATGCACACACACACACATGCACAAGCACACATGCATGTAAAAATATATGTGCATGCACCCACACACATGCATGCACAAACACTCACACATGCATGGATGCATGCACACATGGACAAACATAAAAAATGATGCACATGTAGAAACACATATACATTTGTGTGCACACACACACACAATCATAACCACACATGCACACAAATGGAACCAAGCAACTTGCACACGCACATAACCACACACATGCACTCACGCACATGACCTTGCACACACAATCACACACACACACGCATCAACATGTAATCACACATAAAGACACATGTGTACATGTACCCAAACACTCATACTTGTATGCATGAACATGCACAAACACACACAGACATAATGCACACACACACACTAAAACATGCAATGGAATGCATGAAGACATTCCTACAAGCACACATAAAGACAAACATCACATAGACACTCTTGTAAAAACACAACATACACCTAGGCATGCACACACACATACAAATGCACAGACACTTGAGTACAAACATAAACACAGGAAAATGCACATGTGCATATAGTATATACACATGCACACACTGAGATGCATATGCATAGAAACACACACATGTCAAAAAATAGGAAAATACCAAAATACACACATACACACAGGCACATACACAAACACCCACATGCACACAAACACATACGTGCACTCATGCACACACTCTCACACATATATGCACTCACATGTACAAACAAGCACACTTGCACACCTTTACACAAATGCACAAACTCAAAGGAACATAAATACACATAAGCATACCCACACGTGTGCATGGACATGCACATGCACATGCACACATGAACAAAAATACAAAGATGCACACACACACACACACATACAAACATCCATACACAAATGCATACACACACACACAGATAGACATAGACAAAAGTTCACACTCACATAAGCACTTGAAGATGAACACATATGTAGAAGAACATGGACACACAAACACACATAATGTGCACACACACAAGCATAGAAGTGCACACACATGCAAGTAGACACACAATTGCACACAAGCACACACATGATTGGGCACACATCCACACATCCACACACAAAGAAACAAATAAAGGGAAGCACACACACTCACATGAACACAAACAAACATGATGACACACTTACATGAAAAAGCACTCAAACACTCCACATGCACAAACACACATGCACACCCAGATGAACAAATTTATGTGCTCACACATACATATGCATGCATGTATGCACATGCACACACAAATACATGCATTAAAACACACAAATGCACACACACTCAAAGGAATTCATAGATGCCCATAGGAACACACATAATGACAGGAATACACATAGTGACAAACATGCATGCATACACACACACCATTACACACCGATGCACACACACACGAACACACATGTACTGATGCACGTGCATGCACACATACACAAGCAAATGCATAGACATATGCACATATACATGCACACACATGCACTTGTTAATGCATGTTCATGAACAACCATACAAACACACACATAAACACATGCACACACACTCACACACAAGCACAAATGCATCCATGCACACACAATATAGACATTAGCACACATATGCATGGCCACATGCACAGACACATGAAATCCTGTGCACAAACATATGCAAACACACCCACACGCTCTCTACACGTACACCCATAGGTACACACGCACACATTAAGGAACATGCACACATAAGCACAAGTGCACCCAAACATGCTAACATGCACACACACCCATAAAAACAAATGTGTACAAATACTCACACACACATGCCCATGCACACACACACACAATTAGACACAAGCACATGTACATGTTTGCATGTAGACATACAAACACATGCATACACATGTGTGCATTTACACACGTGCAAAGGAAGACACATACACATGCACATGCACACAAACATATATAGGCTCAAACACATGCACATGTACATGCATATGCACACACACACATGCACACCCACACCCATAATCATATGCACAAACACAAACTTGCACACACATGCACACACATACACACATGAAGACACACGCACAACTGCCCCCTACACACATGTGTACATGTTCATGTACACACAAACTTGCACACACACACACACATAAACATGCATGCCAACCACCCACACTTATGATCACACACATGTGCATATGCACCCACACAAAAACACATACATAGTTGCATGCACACACACCCACCAACTCCCCTTCTCCCACCCACACATGCATACAAATATGCATATGGACATATGCATGCCCATGAACACATATGGACGCTCACATACACACACACACACATGCTCATACCTACTCAAACACTCAAAGATGTGCATGCAAACGCACATGCACATAGATGCATACTCATATACCAGCTAACATGCATAGGCATAGACACACACACGCACACATGCAAGTGTACATGCACACATATGCATAGCTACATGCACACATACATAATCTTGCATACACACATGCACTTGCATAGACCCATACATATGCCCATACGCAAACGCACAAATGCAAAAATAGACACAAACACATACATAGATGGCACACATGCACAAGCTTATGCACACACATCCACAAACACGAAGACACTCATACAATAACATACACATGCATACGAATGCATACAAGCACACACAAATGCACACAAGCAAGCACATATGCCCATGCACACACATGCATGCAAACATGCATGCAAACACATACACACAATCACACATGCATGCATACACAAAGACATCCACATACCCACATATGCATAGACACATGCACATGCACACACACATGCACAGACCATTTACTGACATGCACATGCACATATACATACACATGCAAATTCACAAAAACATATGCACGCACAAGCATACATGCACACACAAGCACACACATGCACATGCACATAAACATTCACAAAATAATGAACATGCAAACAAACACAAACACATGCAGGAAAATGCACACATGCATAGACACACGAACATGGGCACTTGCACTCACAAACCCACACACAAGAAAACCCCACACACATATACACACATGTCAACATATGCATACAACCACGTATAGACACATGCATGCACACAAACATGCAAAGGTACACTTGCCTACATAGATGAAGACACATACACCCACACACACACATCCACTTGCATGCACACATATGCACACAAATACACTCACGCACAAACACACATGCAAGCACGTATAAGCACATCTGCTCACATGTGCACACATGCACTTACAAAGACACACACATATGTAAACAAACACACACACCAACATAAACAGACACCTTCACGCACACACACAAGCACACGAATACAAGCACACAGGCAAGCATGCACACACCCAGCCACATACTCATGCCCATGTAGTTACACTAAGATACACATATTCACACACATGCACATACCCACATGCACACACACATGCATATATGCACAAACTCACATGCGTACATGTATACACAGATGCACACAAACATAAGCACACACACAGATGCACACAAACACACACACACACATGTACACACACACATACACACATGCAAGCACACATCCATATACGTATACACATAAACAATCACGAACATGCGTAAATACACATATAGTCATCAAGACACATTAACATACATACATATACGTGTGCATGTGCATGTGCATGCACATGGACACAAACTCATACACATGTACACATAAACAAAAGCACATACATGCACACATGCACAAGTTATAGGCATCCAAGTATACACACAAAAAGACACACACACCCACATGACCTTACACATGCATGCACACACACGCGTAGATGCACATGCACACATAGGCACAGACAAACGTACACAAACACACATACACACACTTGTATGCAAGTATGCAAATGCACACATGTGTCTATATAGGAAGATGCATACATGATAACACACATGCTCTCACACATGCTTACAAGCTTAAACACACAAATATGTGTGTATATGCAATTACACACATGCATAGATGCACACATAAGCACTCACAAGCACATGCACAAACACACACACACATGCATGTATACACACAAATACACATGAACACAAATGCTCACATGCACATGTATAGGCAGAGACATGCACACACACATGCACACACAAGCACACACACACCCACAAACACATGCATGCATAAGAAAATTCAAACACACACCTAAACCCACATACATGCACATAGACACAAGTCCATGCATAAATAAGCCAACATATGTATATAGTTGCACACATACACAAACTCATAAAAATATAAACAAATGCGCACACACATATACAGACATGCATGCACGAATGTACATTGACAAAAAAAAATGCATGCACATACACATTTACACTCTTGCACACGCACACGCACACGCAAATACTCACACACTTGCACACACACATGCACACACAAGTAAGCACACACAAACATACCTACACACACAAATGCACATATCGATGCATGCACACACACACCAATATGCACTAACACATGCACTCATACCTGCACACACACTCACACACATGCATATGACTTACACACACCTCTTTATAGACACACAAACATACATGCACACACACACACATACGAGCACACACATGCATACACATAGACACACATACACACACACACACACTTACAAACACTCGCACATGCATACGCACATACATACAAAAAGAAGAATAAACACACATAACCACTTGCATGTAAACACACATGTACTCATACACACACATATACATGCACTCACAAACATAGACATGCACACATGCATTGATAAACAAGCATTCCTATACATACACACATGCACAAGCATAGAAACACATGCCCACACACTAACACACAAGTATACACACACACACACCCACAAACTCACACAAGAACAAATGCACACACACAACCACACATGAACAAACACACAAGCACTCATGCACACACATTCACACATGGGTGCTTGCATATACACATGCACATGCACACCAAAAGATGCATGTACACACACACACACACTCACACAAGCACGCATGCACTCACATGCACACAAACTCACTCATGCACATGCACACACTTACACACACATACAAGTGGACGCACACACATACATACGTGCACATGTGTACACATGCACACACTTGTTCACACATTGACACATGCACAAACATGTGCAAACACACACTCATACACTCATGTAGTACCACAGACACACTCACACACAAACACGTGTCATAAACACTCACACATATGTGCACACATGCACACACACACAAATGCAAATAAAGAAACACTCATACGGACATACACGCATGCATGCAAAGATACATGCACATAAATGTAGAGAAACATGCACCATCACAGGCATGCACATGCACAAACACATGAATGCACACATGCATCCATATACAGCATACGTGCCTATGTGCACACACACAAATAACACACACACAAAAATAAACACATGAACACATGAACCCACACACATGAACACACACGCAAGGGTACACACACCCACACATGCACACATGTGTCGGTACACACTTGCACACACACACACACACACACACAAAGACATGCACACACATGCACACTTAAACCCATACACATGCACACACAAAAATACACATTCATGCACATGTGCTCAAACACACAAACATAGATGTACAGACTCCCACAAACCGCACAGCACACACACACAGGAACACATGTACATAGACACACATGAATACAAAGAAAGATGCGTGTCCACATTTGCACACATGAACACACCCACACACACCCACAAGAAAACATGCATAGACACAGCATGCATAAACAAAAACACATGCTTGAATATAAAGTCAATCATGTGCGAACATGCACACAGACAGACACTTGTTAACACACACATGCACACACACATACACGCAGGTGCATCCACACATACAATCGCACATACAAATGCATGCACCCATGCACACAAATGCACATACACCCATACACACACACACAACCACACATGTGCACGTGCACATACACACACATAGATAAAACACATGCACATGGACGACAAGCACAAACACATATGCACATGTAAACACATGTACACACACACACTCACACACACCCACATGCACACACGCATGTGCGCACATAACCACACATATGCACACACACATGTAGGCATGCACACACAAGTTCACAAACACACACATGTGCATGAGCACACACACACACACACACTTGTCCTCACACATGACCACGCACGCACATGCACACACAAGCCCATGTGCACATGCATAGACATGCACACACACACACACATGCTAGTACACATTTATACACATGCATACACTAATGCACACCCAAACTCACACACATAAGCACATGCAAATACAACACAAACACACACACATGCAAAAACATCCTAGTATGCATGCTCACACACACACAGTGAAAAACATAAACTTGTGCACACACATACACACACATAGACACAAACAACACATGCAAACATACACACATACATGCACAAACTCGCATGCACACACATACATAAGCACACATTCCCACACCCATTGACACACACACATAAATTCAAATGCATGCTTTCACACTCACATTACATACACACATGCATGCACCCAAATAAGCAAACAAACAAGAAGACATGTGCACAAAGGTACACACACACACACACACACACAAAAGTACATATACACACATGCACATAAACACACACCTATGCACTAATATAAACATGCATGTATACACACACACATGGACATACATAAATCCAAACACACAAGCATAGGGACACAAAAATTTAAGAAAGCACAAACACACCCACATGCACAAAAAACACACACACACACACATATGTATGTATATATACAAACACACACATGCATAAACATACATGCACCCACACATGCATGCTCTCACACCCACACATGCATGCACACACACATGCACTTACACAGACACACACATGCACAAACACAAACTCACATGCACAAACACAAACACACATGCATATGCACATGCACACACAAACACTTACACTAAAACAAACGCAATCACAAATGCACAAACACACACACACATACACATACACATACACACATGCATGAATGCACATGCACACACAAACACACATAAGCATACACACACACACATGCAAACAATCATGCACACACACACACACGAACACATGAGCAAGCACACATACACACACATACAAGCACAAACATATGCACAAACACTTAAATGCATGCACACACACATATAATCATGCATTCATACATGCAAGAAAACACACACACACACTCATGTGCACCCATGCACATACAATGACACATGCCTACCAATGCACACATACTCAAATGCACATGCACGCACTCAAACACACGCATACGTACACATTCTCACACACTCACATGCACTTGCATAGGCACACACACACACACACACACCAGGAAACCCACACGAACACATAGACATGCATTCATACATGTACACATGCACTCACATGCATGCACAGTCATATACACACAACACATGTGCACATACACATACACATGTATAAACACACATGCACACACACACACACAGACACAGACTCCTAAAGATGAACATGCATGCACACACACATACCAATAGATACATGTGAATAAACAAATGCTTACACATATACACATGCATATTCACAACCATGCACACACACTCACATAGGCACACATACACACACAAGCATGTAAAAACACACACACACAAGCACACACACACATATACACACACATAAATGTGCATGAGTGAGCATGCACAAATGCATACATAAATATGTACTTGTAAGTGTACACACACACATAGACTTACATACACATACAAATACACACTCAGACGTGCATACATAAGCAATTACACATGCACACACTCACACACATGAACATCCATATAGTCACACACACACATACCCATGCATGTGTACAGCCACACACACATACATGTACACACACACACATACACACACATGCACCAACACACACATAACTGTACACACTCACATGCATATGCACATAGATGCAAAGATGCACATAAGTACACAAACTTACACACCTACACACATGTGTGCATTCTCATACATAGATGTACATGCATACACAAACAGACATACCCACACCCACACATATTCACACACAAGCATGAACAGTGCATGCAAACATGCACGTACATGTGTGCACACATAGACACATGCATACACACATACAAATGCACACATACACTCACACACACGTGCATGCACACACATGCATGAACACATAAACATGCATACAAATAAAAAATATAAGTAATAATGCACATGCACATTTATACACATGTATACACACCTCCACACAACTACAAACACATGCATGCACCAATATATGCATATGAACACATAAATACACATACACTTGCAAGCACCAATACACATCCAAGCACATGCACACATGCACATGCACACATACACACACACACACACATACTTATTCATAGCCTCACACAACTACACACTCATGCATGATGCATGCATACACACTTGCAATCACCCATACACATCCAAAAGCTCCCACACATTCATGTGCACACAACACATTTGCACACACTCACAACCACATGCACATGCACACATGAACTCAAGCTCATGCACATATGCACACACATACACACATAAAGAGGCATACACAAGCACACAAATAAAAACTTTGTGCACACATGTATATACACATGCAAACACATGCACAACAACATACAGATACACACAAATGCACATACATGTATACACATGCACACACACGTACACACACACACACACGCGTGAATGCACTCACACAGGTTATCTCACACAAAGATTTGCACACATGCAAACTTGGAGAGACACACACATGTACACATATGCACCCACACACTCACACTCACTTGCACACACATACACACCCAAACTCTCACACACATATGTACACAAACTTGCATGCACATGCACACAAAACGCCCTTAAAACACAAATGCATGTATCCACAAGCACACATTTAAACATAATGCATAGACAGATGCACACACTCACATGTGCACACCATAAACACATACACACACACACATACATGTGCACATATACACAAAACTTACCATGCATATATGCTCATGAAGGCATACATGTAAACATACACACATGCACACAAATACATACACAAACCCATGCACATGCATGCTTGCACACTTGGACAACATGGACATAAGCATTCTTCCTCACACAAAAATAAAAGAACATGTGGTGATATTTATCCCTAGCCATAGTGTTTTATTTGATGTTAATAAATCCCAAGTATTTTAATAAATTTACTTTTATGAATATTTAGTTCTAAATGTTTGGTTCTCATATTTATGAGATAATTTAAAATAGAAGAGTAAAAGTTAAATATCATGAAGGTCATCTTAGTTTGAGTGGTAAATCACCAAGAGATATTTTTAACCTTAATTTTAAGTATTTCATTTTTAGAATTTTAAGCTTGATTAAATTATTCCTTAAAAGAACATAAAAAATTAAATTAATTAAATTAGATTCCTGATATCCATGATCATCGCATCTAATGTCATTCATCCAATATTTTGAATCCACATTTCTTAATTATTTGGTCAACATCTTCACATTTTTGTTTCAAAAATAATTTAAATAAGAAATAAAAAATAATAATGATAATAATAAATAAATAAATAAATAAAATATAAAAAAACCTAACTTTAAGTCACCTAAAATACTTTTAATTATGCATACACACACAAATGTCTACGTGCAGACACACACACATTGGAACACAAAGGTCCACAAACACACGACAATGCACACAAACGCATGCACATACACCCACAACCAAATATGCACACATATGCACAAATACACACGAGGACAAACACACACATGCACATGCATGTGTACATAAACACAAACACATACACATGGGTGCTAACACAGACACATATGCATGCATTTCCAAACAAACACAAACACCCACATATGCACACACAAACACACACACAATTATAGGCACAAACATGTATGCATGTGTGCATGTACATAAACACACACCATCACTGACATTGACACACACATACAAACACCCATACATACAGAAACACACACATGCATCCACACACACGCACACACACACATTTGTGCATGAGTCTACAAATGCACACACACACACACACACTCATGAACAAATGCACATAAGCACTCATGTACATGGACATGCACATGTAGACGCACACACACAAGCACGGACACACATGAGTGCAAGTGTAAGAAAAAAGGCATACAAACACAAGCCCACATACACACAAACACATCCATAACAAAAAAAGCACAACGCACATCCACAAATACACATTCACACAACTCACAAAGATGCATATGCATGTATGCACAAACACACATAGAGGCACACACGCACATAAAGTACACATACACATTCATAAACATGTGAATGCACGCACAAACACTCACAAGTAAGCACATACACACACACACACGTGCGTGTACAACACACACACATGCAAACACGCACACACGCACTTGCACACACACTCACACAAGTAAATGTGCACTCTCACATACACACTTGGGTGCATGCACACACATGCATTACACACTCATTACATACACACATGCACACACACTCACACATGCAAGCATGCACACACACACACTCAGGTGCAATTGCACATGCATGCATAGGAACGCAGACGTACAAACACATGCATAAGCATGCACATGCAGACACACACACTCGTATGCACACATGCACATAGACACACATACACCCACAAATGCATGCGCATGCATGTACATGCACAAAAACATACTCATAGGTGCACATGCACACACACACATACTCATAGGTGCACATGCACAAGCACATACATACACACAAACACACACCCATATATGCATATGAGCATGCATGCACATACAAATGCATAAGCATGTATCCAGACACTACACACACCTACATGCACAAACACACACATGCATCCATGCATCAATAGACACATGCATGTGCACATTGGCCCATAGACACACAAGCACACACCTACACTCACACACACATGCACATGCACACACTCACCAGTACACACAAAACTACACACACATGCACCCAAACATGCAAGCACAAACTCATGCACATCTATACATACACAAGTGCACGTACACATGCCAACAGCCACACATACATACATGCAGACATACATGCACAAGCACACAAATGCACCCACCAACACGTACCCACACATAGACATATATGAACTTGAATAAGCACACACATACTCACACATACAAGCACAAACTCACATATACAAACACACATAAAGCATACACACTTGCACATGCAAAAAAAAGAAAACAAACACACAGTCGCACATGCACACATGTATGTACAAGCACACACACACAGGTCCACGTGTGTGTGCACAAACACACACATGGACATATATACACACGTACTAACTCACATGTGCACCCATTTACCTAAACATATACGCAAACTCACACGCACACATGAACACACACATGAGCACATGCACACGCCCATATGCAGATGCACGCACACAAGCTTACACAAATGGATGCACACTCACATCCACACATACACACCCACACTTGGACACACAGACATGCACAAACACATGCATAGAAAATTATATACATAAATGGAAACTTGTGCACATGCACGCACATATGCATAAGTACACACATGCACATGCACACACTCACATACATGCACATGCACATATAAGCAAACACACATGCACCCACCCACCTACACACACCTACATTGATGCTCACATGTGTGCAGAAACACATGCCCATAAGCACTCTAGCATGCCCACATAGATGCACAACCTACCCATCCATGCATTCACACATATGCATACAGAGACACACACATAAATGCACTCACATGCCTACACAAATGTACACAGACTCATGCCCACACCCACACTTAGACACTCACAAACCTACACAAACATGTGCACAAGCACTCACAACAAACACATGCACACATAAGCACGTGTGTTTAACATACAAACAAATACACACGTGCACACACACATGCTTAGACATGCACACATACAAACACACTTGCATGCACACACTCACACCCACCCACACACACATATGAACATGCACAAACATGCACAAATGTATAGACACATGCATGCACACATGCTTACCATACACACACTAGAGCACACAAATGCCCAAGTACACACACATGCATAACCAACACACCCAGAAACATGCATCCACACATGCACAAAGCATACACATGCATACACACACATGCACACACACAGAAAAACACATGCAAAGCTATGCACATGCTTATGCACATGTGCATACAAATGCACACACACAAATGCACACACATAAACCTGCTCACAAATACATGCATACATACATGCATACATAAATGCACACACACAAATAGACAAGCACATGCTTGCACACAGATGCATGTACACACAAGCACACACACTCATATACATACACACATGCACATATGCATATACACACATATGCATTAGCACATGCACTCGCACACATGTAAGCATGCACTCACCAACATGCTTATACACACACACAAGCACACACACATGCTTATAAATGCACACACACAAACACTTGCACATGCACATACCCACTTACACACACTCATGTTGCCACATAGACACATGCACTTGCATAATCACTCACATGCACATGCATATGCAAACATATAGACACAAACAAACATAGGTGCACACATGACCACACCCACATGCATGCACAAGCATGCACTCACACATGCATAGACACTCACACATGCACATGACATGAACATGCATGCATGCACACGTACACGAATGTCCACACATAAAAACTTATGTACTGACACATATGTGCACACATGTATGCAAACACACACACATGCACACACACACATATGTTCATACACAAACACACAAACAACCACATACATGTACACACACACACATAAGCACACAAACATGCAAGCATGCACATGCACACACAAACATAAAAACACATAAATACACACATAGGCATGCCCCCAAACATTCACACAAATGCATACACTCACACACATGCTTACATACACATAGACTCACATATACACACAAGACTCTCACACATGCGTGTGAATGGAGACACACGTACACACACATGCATGCATGCACGACCATGCACACACACATGCATGCACACAAAAACACACAATGATGCAGACGCATACATACAAGCACACACAAGCACTCAGACGTGCCCACAAATGCTCACAAATGCACAAATACATGCAAACAAACTATCACAACACAAACATATACACAGAGATGCATAGACACACACACATGCACGTAGAAATACACTTGCACACATGCCGCACAAACATGGACACACATGCATGCACTCATGCACACAGAGAAACTCACACATGCACACGAATATGCATGCATCCACATATGCATAAATTTACACACATAGACACTCATGCAATGACTCATATGCATACACATGCACACAAGCACATACATTAGCATGTGCACACACATACATGTACATTCACACACACGCATGCATGCACACCCACATACAAATATATTCATGCACAAACACATGCACTCCCACATACATATACACAAACACAAAGACACACATAAGCATGAGCCCAAACATTCTCACAAGAGCACACACACACATGCATACAAACATGTATACACACAGGATTCACACACACAAGTGAGCAAATGGTCACACACATGCAGGCACATGTATGAATACACACATATGCACACAGTAAGATGCATATGAACACATACACACACAAACACACACCCACACCCAAGCAATCACACATGTATGCAAATGTACACACATGCACATAAAACAAACCCACACACACTTTCACAAACATATGCATGGACACACACACAAGTACACTCACACATGCTAGTAGAAACACACTTGCGCACATGCATACGCATACACACACATGTACACTCATGAGCACAAATACACACATATGCATACATAATCACATAAGTACATGTATATGTAGACATAGGCTAACCCACAAGCACACACAAATTTATACACATATGCACACACATATGATCACATGTGCACATCTAGAGACACCCACATATAAATACATATATGCACACTTGCACTTTCACACCCCCACACACAAGCACGAAAACAAAAATAGAAATATGCATGAACACATAGGCATTCATGCACACACACGAAAGCACATATGCACACACATAAACAAATGCACACACATGCTTGCAAAAATGAACATGCACACACACTCACAAACAAGCATAAGCATGAATGCACAAACACACAAGCACACACATGTGAACATAGTCATGCATGCACACGCACATACCTGCACACATAAACATGTATCCACTCACCAAGATGCATGCACATGCACATGCACATATGCAAACAAGCATAAATGAACATTATTACATACACGTATAAAAAACACACACGTACCCACATATACACACACACATGCATACTCAAATGCTCGTGTGCACATACAAACTCACGCACTCATGAATACACGTATGCATGCACATGTAATAAACCCACACCCATGCACATGCACACACATGTACACACACATACACAAACATGCACACACTCAGACACATGCACAGAAGCACACCTACATACACACAAGCACAAACGCACATACACACCTCCATGCACACACACGTGCACACATGTACATACACATACACACACACAAAGGCATACACACAAACATGCCATAACACACACACATCCAAGCACACACATAAATGCATGTAGAAACACACAAGCAACCACACATATAACCACACACACACATACACATAACCACTAATGTACACACACATATATGAATGCACCCATACATATACACAAACATGCTTGCACATTCAAGCACACACACACACATGTACACATACACGCTCACATGCGAACACACACACACATGTGCATAACTATATGCAGATGCACACATATGCATGCACATACATGCATACACAACTGCACACAAACTTGCACACAAACACATAAATGCACACACTAAGGCACACTCTCGTAGACACACGGACACAAACAAACACACACATGACTACATACAAGAATAGGCATGTACACACACATGTTCATATGTACACATAGGCATACCCAAACACAGGCATGCATGCACAAATACCAAAAACTGCACCACACTCACTCATGTACACACATGCATGCATATGCATACACACACAAACCCATGCACAAACATGCACCAGCACACACATACACATACTCATGCATGTGCACACACACATAAACATGCACACATCTAGACATGTATGCACCTGCATGTTTACTATTATATAAACACACGTGCATATGCACACAATCATGCACCCACACACACACACATGAACAAACACATGCATGCACGTAGACTCGCACACATTGGAACACACTAACATGCATACATATGCAAACACATATACATGCACACCAAAACACACACACATTTACCATAACCCACATGCGTGAACACATGTAGACACATGCATGCATAAACTCACATACATACACATACACACCTACTCATACACACACACAAATTTATGCATACACACATAAAACCATACAATCACACACATGCATGCACACATGCACATGAATGCATGCAAATAAGCACACATGGACTCACTTAGACACACACACACACATATACACACACACTCATTCACACTCACAAACCTCCCTACACAAAAACGCATACATATGCACACACATACCTGAAAATATACACACATGCACACACACACACACAGACTTGCATATGCACAAACATGCACAAAAGCACATGTAGAGGCACACACACATGTGCACAAACATGCATACACACACACACACATGCATCACATTTGTGCAACCATGCATGTGCAGTCACACACATACACACATGCAAGCATGCACACACATATGCCCATGCACACACACATAGTCAGACATGCATAAGCACACACAAAAAAACACATGCATTTGCATACACATGAACATAGGCACATGCATACACAAACATGCATATACACACATGCACCTAAACATAATAGTACATACACACATACACATGTACATTAGCCCGCATGTGCTCACAGACTCATGTACACATGCTCACATGCACACAAGCATGCACACACATGCACGTAATCACTAACACACACATACACATCCACACTTACACACACATGCACGCTCACTCATAAATGCATACACACAACCATACCCATGCATACACACACTTGCATGTACATAAGGACACATGCAAACTCACCCACACACACACATGCACACATGCATACATGCATGCACAGACACATATAGACACATGCATGAACCCATGTACTTGCATCCACACACACATGCACACAAACACACAAACATGCACACATATGCACATGCATGAATGCACATGAGCATGCATATGTATATGCACATGCACACATATAGGTACACGTCCATGTGTACATACACACATAAACACTCACACGCACATACACATGCACACACATGTACATGCACACGTATACACATAAATACACATAGAGACATGAATTCACATAGGCATATACATGGCACACTTCACACACACAAGCACACATAGACCCACATGCACATGCACACACACATAAACATACATAGACTCACTTCTGCAGACAAGCACACAATAACACTCACATACAGACACCAATGTGCACACACAATCATATGCACAAACTCAGACACTCATGCAGACACATGCACCACCACTTACATAGGCATGGACACACACTCACATGCATTCGTAAACACAAATATGCACATATGCTAGTAAGCATGCACAAATACACACATGCACACAGGCATAAACACACAGATATGAAAGTATACATATATCCACACAAATGTGTGCACCTACTCACAAAAATGCACACACACACGTACACATGTATAAACACATGCACAAAAATGCACATGTAAGCACACACACTCATATGTGCATGCATGTAGAAACACACACATGCATGCTCATACACATAAGTATGTACTTATGATAACACATGCTCACGCACATGCACACACTCATATGCATAAGTATTTAAACACACACAGAAGCACGTACAAGCATGCACACCCACACACAAATATAAGCACACAAGCACGTACACACACACAAACAAGCATGAAGACACCCACACGTGCACATGCTTGTACACATTCATAAGCAAAAAAGAATGCACACACTTACACATACGTGCACAAGAATATACACACGTACACACACTAAGATTTTTTACACACTTGTGAATGCTCAAGCCCACGCAAAAGTACAAATGCATATGCACACACACTCAAATGGACACACACAACACATGTACATACACATGCATGCACACACACACACATGTACACACATGCACATGCATGCATACACACACATACACATATGCGTAGATTCATGCAAACACCTACACAAGCATGTGCATCTACAAACGAAAGTGTACAGCTACACCCATACATGCATACAAACACCCACCCACATGCATGCATGCACATAAACAAGCACATCCAAGCACACACATATAGAAACACCTACACACACCCACACACACTCATGTACACATCTATACACACGCACACACATGCACACAAATGTCTATGAACATACAACCACTAGCACAAATGCATAAAAAAACACATAAACAACACCACACGTGCACATATACATGCGCAAACACACATGTGTTGGCATACATGTATACATGCACAAATATAGACACACAAACACACATTTACACATGCGCATAAACACGCATGAACGTGGACACAAACACATAATAACATAAACAGGACTTGACACACTCACACAAGTTCCCACACATACATATGAGTAGTCATATGCACCCAAACTCTTACATATGCATATGTACACTTAGACACACATAAATATAGACACATGTCCATGTACACATTCACGCCCAAACGCATGCACAAACACACACACACAGACAAGTACATGCAAACACACATATGCACAAGTGCACACTCACACACACACATGCATGCACACATGTATGTACCAAAACATGTGCATACACATAAATGCACAAACACACACATGTAAACACAAGCACATGCACAAAAATATGCATGCAAACACATGTACATGCACACATGCACATTCACATACCCAAATACACTTTTGGACCCACTCACATGCATGTGTGCACACTCACAGAGATGCACACACACAATCAATAACAAACACACAACTCATCCCCCCACACACAAATGTGCATACACACATACATGAATGCATGCACAAATTAGCATGCTCATGCACCTACACACACAAGCATACATATGCCCACATATTTACACATGCACACACACACTTGCATGTGCATAAACACACACACACACAAACACATGCAAGTAAACATGAACACTCACTAAAACACTCACAAAAAACGTAAAAACACACATGCACATAGTCACTTACACATATGCACAACCAGACACAAACATGCCCATGTACTAACACACAACCACTATTGCTTACATAAATATTTAAGCACAAAAAACATATGCTCATGCAAAAACACACACATGTAGTCACACATGTACACCCACTAAATGCACCACACACATACACCCATACACATGATTACAAACACACAAATGGACACACTCACAGCCACAAACACATACATGCACACACATGTACACACACATACACATACACATACACATGCACAACACATGCATGCACATGCTCAAACAAATACCCACACATACACATACACAAAGTTCTACACACATCCACACACCATGTGTGCACGCATACACATACCCAAACACATATAAGAAGAAACACCCACATTGACACAACCACTCACCCACATGCATGCACATGAACATGTAGACACATTCTCACAATCACACAAGCACACGCACACACCCACATACACAAACATAGGCTCGCACAAATGCATGCAAACACGCACATGCCATCTGACATCCACATACACACATATGCACACACATGTGTGCAAAGAAACCCATGCATGCTCACACACAAGCATGCATGCACATACACACACATACATGCACAAGCACACATACACATTCCTTGACACACAAAAGAAAATGCATGCACAGAGAAGCACACAAACTCATACACACACGCACACACATGCACAAGCAGGCATACACATGCACACATGTGGACACACATATGCACAAACACTTGCACATAAACACATGCATAGGTAGACACATCAACACATGTATGCATGGACACACACATGTGCATGCACTAAGACACACACATCCACACATAAGTATGCAAGCACATGTGCATACATACACATGCACATGCATGCACACACACACACACCTACAAAAATTGGTAGACACAAATAAATCCACATGCACATATGCTTGCACACACATATGCACACACACATGCAGACATCCATGCACATGCATACACACACATACACGAACACTCACAAACACATCTGCCTGCATGCACACATTCGCATATGTTGTCACATAGACTCATGCATATGCATGCTTAGAGAGACACACATATATAAACACATATGCATACGCATGCAAACACAGCTACATATGCACACATATGTACTTACACTTACACGTATGCACATACATACACATAAAAGCACACGTGCGCACACACACTGGAACTCACAAATGCGTCCATGAACTCACCCACACATATATGTGTGCACGTGCACACATACGCACACACATGCACACACACATCCATGCAAGCATGAACTCATACAAGCACATACACTAACACACACACCCACACACACATGCACACACAAGGGCATGCATGCATGTGCAAACATGCACACACCCACAAACTAAAGCACACACGCACTCATACACATGCACGCTAATATCAATTGCATGTAGACACACACACACACACACGTACATACATGCATGTGCATAGCCACACATACACATGGGCACAAACATGTACACTTTTGCAGAAACACATAGGTACGCACACATGCAAGCACAAATACGCATGCACATATGTGCACAAACACACGTAAACACATGAACACAATCCCACATACTTACACCTATACACACATGTAGCATGCACATACACCCACATGAACACACACACCCACATGAACACACACACAAACACATGCACAAAACACGCACACACACACACACACATGGTCATGCACACACAAATGCATATGCGTACATATACATAGAAAGTTGTACGCATATTTGCATGAACAAACATACACATATTTGTAAGCATGCATGTGCACACGCAGGCACACAGACATGCATACACATGTACATACACACATGGGAATGCAAGCACATCCAAAGGCATACACATACATAAACACATGCACATGCATGCATGCACACACCTACATATGTAGACGAACATGCACACACACACATTTTACTAGTCACAAGCAAGCATGCATATGTGCCTACACATGCATATATATGCCCAAACAGATGTACTCATGCATGCACACACATGCATATGCAGACACCTATATGCACACATACATACATAGGCATGCACACCCACACATGCATGGATGCACATACATGCACACAAAAGCACACACACATGCACACATGCACCCACATAACCATGCACATGCATACACATGCACACACAAACATGCACATGCACATACACATACACATACACATACACATAGATAAAGCACATATACACACATGCATATGTAAATAAACATACTCACACACATAGATAAAACATAAGGATAGACATGCTCACATGCACGTATGCACAAGCAAATGCAAGCAAATGTAGAGAAACTCATATCCACTAATATGCATGCAATTGCATGCACAAACACTCACACACATGTACACATACACACACACACACACACACACACACACCTGTGTACACATGAATAAACAAACACATGCACATATGCTTTCACGCACATACACACAGACAAACATACACACATACACACACTCACTCACAAATACACATAAGTGAGCACACACCCACATCAACACACATAAATACACCCAGACACATGCATACACGCAGATACACACACATCTACCTGTGCATACAAACACATACAAACACACAAAAACTTACACATGAAAGCACACAAAAACAAAAACACATATGCAAGCACCCACACACAAGCTCACGCACACACACCCGCACACATACACATGTAAGTGCAAGCTTTCATACATGCATGCACCAACATACAGGCAAAAAGACATACACAAGTAGATACACAAAAGCACACACACAAATGCACACATGTACACACACAGAGACACATACATGGACACACATAAGCATGCACCAACTCATACACATGCACATGAACCTAAACATACACACACACATGCATGCATAAGCACATGTCCATACACACATATAAAGTCATAGGCACACACATTTATGCATAAAGGCTAATAGACATGCACAAATATGTGCAAATAGATATGCACATACACACATAGACATACTCACTTACATGCTTGCATTCAAAATTATGCACAAACACACGCTCACACACAGAGGTACACACATATACAGCTGTAAGTACATGCACATACACACTCATGCACCCATAAGTATAGACACATAACCACAAGCACACAAATAGAGACATGTGCACTCATGCATTCAAATTCCCACATGCACACCCACCCACGCATGCATAAATGTGCAAACACAGACATGTGTATGTGTAAAAATAGTTAGCAAATTGCATGCACATGCACAATTGTATAGATACACATGCACAAACACATACACATAAGCATGCACACACACATGCATATACATACACACACACATGCATAAGTACACAGGTGTATGCACGTGAATGCCCACACACATTTACACATATGCACAGATGCCCATATGTACAGACATGCAAACACAAGCACACGTATGCACACACACATGCACGCACATGTAAACACACATACGTACACACACATAAATGCTCACACAAACACTCATACACACACAAACAAACACCTACAATAATAAATACACACGAACACATGTACACACACACACATGCACACACGCATAATTACACATGCACACACACACAAAAGCACATATGAACACACATAAAAACATGCATGTATATATACACACACAAATTCACATATGTGGGCATGCACATGCACAAATATGTACAAGCATGCAAACATGTGCACAAACACAAATAAAACATAAACAGAAACACACATATAGATAGACGTACACATACACATGAACATGCACACATACTAATACATGTACACACACACACACCTACATGCACACGTGCACAAACACACATACATGCTTGAACAAGTACACACTCACATTAAAACCTACCCATGCACACATGCGTATGTGCACACAGACTCACACGTAGGCACTTATGTGTGCGCAAACACACGTGCATAAGTACAAACACACATATGCATACACACACGAGCACATACAAACACACACAAACACATAGACATGCACAGTCACCTAGACACACACACAACCACATATACATATGTTCACGTGTATACACACAAGCAAGCAAACACCCACATACACACACCTGTATGTGTTCACACACATAGACACACAACTAAGCATGCAAACTCATGCATACACAAACACACACAAATCCACACATGCCCACACACATTTACAAAAGCACACCCTAGCACCCACACATAGACATGAGGACATGTGCACACACATAGATGCAACCAATGCAAACACACACAACACACACACCCTCCCAAAACACACACATGCACACACCCACACACACACATACATGTGAAAGCATACACAAAAACCACACACCCTCATGCACACACACACATGTACGTAGGCACGCACAGGCATGCATACATACACATGCATATGCATGCATGCATATATCCACAAGTACATAATGTGCTCACACATACAACCACACATATGCACAAATCCAAACATACACACACACAAGCACATATGTGGACATGCAAACACATACAAGCGTACACACAGATGCATGTGCATAATCACAAATGCACAACACATACATGCGTGCACAAATGTGCATGCAAACACACACACATATGCACACACAAGGACACTCATGCACGCACAAGCACACATACACACAATAGCATACACACAAGCACGCATAGGCACACACGAACACACATGCACATTCACACATGCACACAAGCACACAAGCATGCACACACAAATGTACACACATGCAGACACTCATGCACACACACACATACATAGAGATAAAACATAAAGAAATATGCACACAAATAGACACGTAGACATACACATATGCACATGCAAACACATGCACATCTAGATAGACGACTGACATGTGCACACATACATGCACAAACACACACACACATGCATGCAGGCACACACATGCAAACAAATACACACATGCATAGGTATACACAAGCAAACACACTCGAGCACAAACAAGAACGCACAAAAACATGCACAGGCATGCATGCTTTTATATGCACGTATGCATGTAGACATACACACGTACACATGTGCAGACAAAAATACACACAAGTGAGTGCACCCATATGCATTTACACACACACACACCCATATCCATACACACATATGCACGTAGATGCATGCACACACATCTACCTTTGCCTATAAGCACATGCACATACACACACATAGGTATGAATATGCATAAAAACATACACACATACACACACATGTGCACGCTGACACAGCGTGCACATGTACACACGTTGACACACACAAACCTACACAAAGCATACGCAAGTACATGCTTGTACATAAGCATGCACCACACACAGAAGTGCACATGTGCACACACCTACACACACACCGACCTATGCACGCACATGCACACTCAAATGCACACACATACACACACATACATATGCACATGTATACATGCACACATATACATGCAAAGCTATAGATTCACACATGCATAGATAAAGCTCGTAGACATGCACACATACACACACATGCAAATGTACACACAAACAAATATGGTCTCATGCATTCTCACTCATGTACACACACATAGATGCACACATATCCATGTGAACAAGCATGTGTACATGCACATGCATATAAACATAAGCACAAATACACACATATGCAAATGCACACAATCACATGCACACACACACACACATAAGCATATGCATGCTAATGCACATATGCATAAATACGCAAACACACACACATGTATAGTTATACATAGATAAGAACACATGTAAAAATGTGCACACACACAGGCACAAACACACACACATGAATATACACATACACACACATGCACACGTACACACCTACATGCACACACATGGATAAGTACACACAAATGCATGCATGCATCTGCAGACACATTTTTAACTGAACACACATGCACACACACATAAACATACACACACACCCCTACAATGATCAATGAATACACACACATGCACGTGTACACATGCACAAACACACACACATGCATGTATGCACATAAGCACAAAAAGACAAACCCATACACATATGCATACACATTCACACACAAGGGCATGCACATGCACATGGACATGCATGAACATAACCACATGCACACACATACATACACATGCACACAGACAACACATGTAGAAACACACACACTTACACACACATGCATGCTTGCACATAAATTCACAAAAACACAAAGATGCGCACATTTCCACATGCATAGACACACACACCCATACACATAAACACCAACATGAATGAACATGCACACACACACACACACGAAAACACATGCTACCTGCTTGTACACACACATGTGCACAAACATGAAGACACCTAAGCACATGTACACACACATGCATGAACAAACAAAAACACATGCTTACATGCACATGCATACACATGCAGTTAAAACCCTACATGCACACACACTTGCATATGCATGCAAAGAGACAAAAAACACACATATGTGTGCACGCACACACACAAGTAGACACAAACACATACACGTGTACACACACACACATGCAAGCACATGCACATGCATGCATCAACATACACACACAAACACAAATGCATACATGCACACACATGCATACAAGCACACCTCCACACACACACACAAAAGCACATGCACGAGCACACACACATGCTTATGAAAATGCACTCCCACAAACACATGCTTACAAACACATACATACATATGTATACTAAGATCACTTGCATGTAGACACACATATACATAGGTACACACATGCATGTGCATAGCCACACATACACATGAGCACATACAAGCACACTCATGCACAAATGCATAAGCACACATAGGTGCACACATATATGTACTCATGCACACACGTACATACACACTCATGCATAAATGCACAAAATCTCAAGCTTGCATATGCACAAGCACACACACACACATACTCATACACACATAAGTGTGCACACATATAGTCATATGCACACACACGCACACAAATATATATATATATATATATATACCCAATTGTAAAAAGGCACACATGTGCACATTCACATGCAAACATGAACACATGCACAAATAAACACACACACATGCACAGACATGCATACTAACATATGCACATACAAAAACATGCACATGTACCCACAAATGAACACACACATGCACAAGCACACAAAACCCACAAACAAACTCACACACTTGCTCACACACAATAACACACACACGCATATGCACACACACATGAATAGACATGTACACACATACACATGCACACATACCCACATGCACTTATGCCCATGTACACATACATGAACAAACACACACACATACATGCATCCACACAAACACACATGTGTGCACCCATGCACACACACAAACACACATATGCACATGCACATGCATAGAAACACAAGTTGCATGCACAAACACACAAACAAAAGTAATGCACATGAATACAAACACACGCACATATACACAAATGCACACGCACATTCATGCATACATACAAAAACTAACTCACACTCACATGCATATGAGCATGCACACTTAAAGGCACAATCATGAACACATGCATGCACACAGACATGCATGCATGAACAAAACACACATGCATGCATGCACATGCATTGAGAAATACAAATACACACACATGTAGACAAGCACACATGTGCATAGGTACACACAAACACATGCATACACACCCACACAAATACACCCATCCACACACATAGGCATTCATACACAACACCACACAAATATATGCACAACTACACACACACTCAATCATGTAAACACAAATGCATGCTCACACGTACATACAAACAAACACACACACATGCGCACTTGTGTTCATGCACAAAAACACACATATGTGCCTCCATGCATTCACAGACATACATGCACACGCACATGCACACACATATACATACACAAGCACAATCATGCACATGCACACACATAGGAATGCACACATGCCCAAAGGCATACACATATACAAACATGTATGCACACACTCAAAAACACACACACACACATGCTTTTACATATGCCAACACACATACACAAGCACATGCTACTATTCAAAAATATGCACAGGAATATGTACACACATGCAAATGTACATGTATACAAATGCACTTATGCATGCACATACATACATAGGCATGCACACCCATACACACACACACAAATGCACATGCATATACACACATGCACCCACACATACACAAAAACACATGACATGCACACATATGGATATGCACATGCACGCACACAGACACACATAGAAATAAAACACATATACAAACATACATATGCACACACACATAATACACAAATAGATAAAACACAAAGATAGGCAAGCAATACATAGATACACACATATACACATGCACACAAAAATAAAAGCACACATAAAAAACTCACACCCACCAACATGCATACACATGTATGCACAAACACTCACACACATGCACACACATGCACATGCATGTGCACATGAATACATGAACACTTGAAGACTTGCACACGCATGCGTGCTCTTGCACACATGCCCACATGCACACTAACACACATACACCCATACACACACATGCACACACAAATACACACAAGTGAGTGCTCCCCACATATACAAACATACACACACATACATCAACACACACATATACACATAGACATATGCACATACAATACACACATACACACACACACAAATGCATATGCACATACACACACATACACATGCTCATGCATGCTTGCACACACATGCACCCTCACACACATTAGAAGAAATGCATACAGATGTACACAAACACACATACACCCATGTGCACACACACAAACATGTGTACACACATGAATAAACACCCATGCACATGCATGCACTTGCACATACACATGCACACACACACACACAAACACATGCATAAGCACATGCTCATACACATACAAAAAGCCACAAGCAAATATATATGCACACACAAAGGTTCATAGTCATGCACATATGTGCACAAACACATGCACACACACACACACACATGCACAAACATTTGCACACACACGCACTAGTACACAAAAGTATGCATAAACACACACACTCTTGCTTATGCATTCACATGCCAACATGCACACTGATGCATGCATGCATAAATACACAAATGCACACACGTATGCATAAACACAGATAGTAACATGCATGCATAGTTAGAAATGAGCACTTACACATGAACAAACACACAAACACAAATACACATAGACACACATACAATTGCATACACCCATACATGCACAAGTACACACATGCATGCATATGCATGCACAAACAAGCACCCAAAATGATACTTGCACACATACACACACAAGCACTTGCATGATTGTAGAAATACAAACATGTATGCATGCACACAAGAATATAAGAACTTGCACAAACACATGCACATAGACACACAAATTCACACATGTAGGCAAGCACACACACAAAACATGCAAAAGCACACAAACACTTACATAAACACAAACACTTGAACTCACACATGTACACACACACACATACATGCAGACACATGCACAAACACACGTATATGCATACGCACATGAACAAATGTACACACACCCATACGCACACCCGCACAAGCATGCATAAGCACACACACATGTACAAAAACTTGTACATGCAAACACGTGCACACACATGCATACACGAACACACAGACATACACACAAACATGCACACGAACACACGAAGGCACACATGTAGGTACACACACATATATACATACACACACGAATGCACACACACACACACATATACACACACACAAGCACACACACACACACACATACATATAGGCTTGTGTACACACACACAAGCAAGCATGCATCAGTATATATACATGTGTGTATATACACACACACAAAAACACAAGTATGCGCATAGACGAGCATGCATACACAAATCCACACATGCTCACACACATTTAGACAATACAAGACCCATGCATCCACATACAAACATGTGCAAGCACACATGCATGCCCATACAGACTTGTGCACACAAACACACACCAACACACACCAACACATACCCCCTTCACATGCCCACACATGCTCGTACACACACACAAAGATGCATGCACGTGAAAACATACACAAAAGCTACAAACATGCATAGACACACCTACATATGCACATAGGCACTCATGTACACAATTGCACATGCATGACAACACATACACAAGCACACACACGTGCACACCCACACAAACATATTGTTATAGACATGCACGCATGCACACATAAGGACATACATGCACATGGAAACACACCAAGCATACACACACATGCACATGCACAAACACACATGAAAACATGCATGCATACATATGTACACAAACATACACACCCACACACACACGATCACACATGTACGCACATGCACACATGCTAACACACATGCATGCATACATGCACAAACACAAGTACACATGCACACATACATCTACCCATACACACACATAAGAATACACACACACATGCACAGATGCACATATGCACAAAACACCCGCACACAGAACCATAAATGCATGCACACATGTACACACATACACACGCACATAGACAAAATGCATAGACATACATGCACATAGATAGAAATGCAAACATATGCATCTAGATACACTAACACTTAGCAACATACACATATATGCATGCACAAACACACACACACACATGCATAGGCACATTTAGGCACACACGCCACACAAACGCACACCTGAGCATGAACATGAACACACAAACATATGCACACACATACACATGTGCACACACAAATAAACACAACTGAGTCTGTACCCACATGCATGCACACACACACGCCCACACACACTACCACACACACATATGCACATAAACACATGCACATATACCACACACACGTGTGCACACCCATTTGCTTATGCGTGTATATACACATAGAAACACATATGCATATGCACCCACTTGCACAAGCATGTGCAATAACATATACAAATGTACATTTACACATGCACACATATAGATGCACATGCATGCATAATCTTGCACACGTGCAAGCACATACACACACAGAGGAACACACTCACATATACATACACATATACTTGCATGCAAATATGCATATATGCATACATTCACTCACACACATGCACACACACACAAACATTCATCCACACACATGCCCAGCACACACATGCATAAGCACAAGCATAGGCATACATACCACACACATATAAAAGCATAGAAACACACACATGTACACATAAAGGCTCATAGATGTGTGCACACATGCAGACAGATAAGCACATGCACACTCACACATCCATATGTATGCAAACACATGCACAAACATACATGGGCACACATGTGCTCACTCACTCACACACATTCATAGAGAAAAACACACACATGCACATGCTTGCACACATAAGCACAAATAAACACATACACACAAGCACACACAGACACAAGCACATTAAAGCATTCACATGCCCACACACGCATGAATAAATGCACAAACACACACTTGTTTATTAATACATGTAGAAAAAACATGCACACACATGCACAAATGTGCATATACACATGCACAAGCTCAAGTACACACACACATGCATGCATAGACATATGTGCACACATGTACAAGTTCATAAACATGCATGTATGCATCTACACACATAGTTGCACATATGCACACACACCTGAACATACATGCATGCACATGCACACATACTTGTAGCACACATATGCACACACACAAGCATGCACACAGAAATACCAATGCACACACATGCACACACACACAAATGCATGCACACACCTATCGACAATGATACATGAACAAACACACATACACACATGTACACATGTACAAACACACGCACATACGTATGCACACAAGTACACATAAATAAAGACAAGCACATGCACCCCCATATGCACACACATTCACATACATGGGCATGCACAAACACAAACATGCACAAGAAACGAAGCACATGCACACACATAGGTACATATGCACATATGGACATGCACAAAGACAAGCACACGTAGAGACACACACATATATGCACACACACTTGCACACACACACACATGTGCTTGCACACATATTCAATAGCATGCACACACACACACATGCACAAGCACACATGCATGTAAAAATATATGTGCATGCACACACACACATGCATGCACAAACACTCACACATGCATGGATGCATGCACACATGGACAAATATAAAAAATGATGCACATGTAGAAACACATATACATTTGTGTGCACACACACACACAATCATAACCACACATGCACACAAATGGAACCAAGCAACTTGCACACGCACATAACCACACACATGCACTCACGCACATGACCTTGCACACACAATCACACACACACACGCATCAACATGTAATCACACATAAAGACACATGTGTACATGCACCCAAACACTCATACTTGTATGCATGAACATGCACAAACACACACAAACATAATGCACACACACACACTAAAACATGCAATGGAATGCATGAAGACATTCCTACAAGCACACATAAAGACAAACATCACATAGACACTCTTGTAAAAACACAACATACACCTAGGCATGCACACACACATACAAATGCACAGACACTTGAGTACAAACATAAACACAGGAAAATGCAAATGTGCATATAGTATATACACATGCACACACTGAGATGCATATGCATAGAAACACACACATGTCAACAAATAGGAAAATACCAAAATACACACATACACATAGGCACATACACAAACACCCACATGCACACAAACACATACATGCACTCATGCACACACATACACATGCACACACACATACACATGCACACACTCTCACACATATATGCACTCACATGTACAAACAAGCACACTTACACACCTTTACACAAATGCACAAACTCAAAGGAACATAAATATACATAAGCATACCCACACGTGTGCATGGACATGCACATGCACATGCACACATGAACAAAAATACAAAGATGCACACACACACACACATACAAACATCCATACACAAATGCATACACGCACACACAGATAGACATAGACAAAAGTTCACACTCACATAAGCACTTGAAGATGAACACATATGTAGAAGAATATGGACACACAAACACACATAATGTGCACACACACAAGCATAGAAGTGCACACACATGCATGTAGACACACAATTGCACACAAGCACACACATGATTGGGCACACAGACACACATCCACACACAAAGAAACAAATAAAGGGAAGCACACACACTCACATGAACACAAACAAACATGATGACACACTTACATGAAAAAGCACTCAAACACTCCAAATGCACAAATACACATGCACACCCAGATGAACAAATTTATGTGCTCACACATACATATGCATGCATGTATGCACATGCACACACAAATACATGCATTAAAACACACAAATGCACACACACTCAAAGGAATTCATAGATGCCCATAGGAACACACATAATGACAGGAATACACATAATGACAAACATGCATGCATACACACACACCATTACACACCGATGCACACACACACGAACACACATGTACTGATGCACGTGCATGCACACATACACAAGCAAATGCATAGACATATGCACATATACATGCACACACATGCACTTGTTAATGCATGTTCATGAACAACCATACAAACACACACATAAACACATGCACACACACTCACACACAAGCACAAATGCATCCATGCACACACAATATAGACATTAGCACACATATGCATGGCCACATGCACAGACACATGAAATCCTGTGCACAAACATATGCAAACACACCCACACGCTCTCTACACGTACACCCATAGGTACACACGCACACATTAAGGAACATGCACACATAAGCACAAGTGCACCCAAACATGCTAACATGCACACACACCCATACAAACAAATGTGCACAAATACTCACACACACATGCCCATGCACACACACACACAATTAGACACAAGCACATGTACATGTTTGCATGTAGACATACAAACACATGCATACACATGTGTGCATTTACACACGTACAAAGGAAGACACATACACATGCACATGCACACAAACATATATAGGCTCAAACACATGCACATGTACATGCATATGCACACACACACATGCACACCCACACCCATAATCATATGCACAAACACAAACTTGCACACATATGCACACACATACACACATGAAGACACACGCACAACTGCCCCCTACACACATGTGTACATGTTCATGTACACACAAACTTGCACACACACACACACATAAACATGCATGCCAACCACCCACACTTATGATCACACACATGTGCATATGCACCCACACAAAAACACATACATAGTTGCATGCACACACACCCACCAACTCCCCTTCCCCCACCCACACATGCATACAAATATGCATATGGACATATGCATGCCCATGAACACATATGGATGCTCACATACACACACACACACATGCTCATACCTACTCAAACACTCAAAGATGTGCATGCAAACGCACATGCACATAGATGCATACTCATATACCAGCTAACATGCATAGGCATAGACACACACACGCACACATACAAGTGTACATGCACACATATGCATAGCTACATGCACACATACATAATCTTGCACACACACATGCACTTGCATAGACCCATACATATGCCCATACGCAAACACACAAATGCAAAAATAGACAAACACATACATAGATGGCACACATGCACAAGCTTATGCACACACATCCACAAACACGAAGACACTCATACAATAACATACACATGCATACGAATGCACACAAGCACACACAAATGCACACAAGCAAGCACATATGCCCATGCACACACACGCATGCAAACATGCATGCAAACACATACACACAATCACACATGCATGCATACACAAAGACATCCACATACCCACATATGCATAGACACATGCACATGCACACACACATGCACAGACCATTTACTGACATGCACATGCACATATACATACACATGCAAATGCACAAAAACATATGCACGCACAAGCATACATGCACACACAAGCACACACATGCACATGCACATAAACATTCACAAAATAATGAACATGCAAACAAACACAAACACATGCAGGAAAATGCACACATGCATAGACACACGAACATGGGCACTTGCACTCACAAACCCACACACAAGAAAACCCCACACACATATACACACATGTCAACATATGCATACAACCACGTATAGACACATGCATGCACACAAACATGCAAAGGTACACTTGCCTACATAGATGAAGACACATACACCCACACACACACATCCACTTGCATGCACACATATGCACACAAATACACTCACGCACAAACACACATGCAAGCACGTACAAGCACATCTGCTCACATGTGCACACATGCACTTACAAAGACACACACATATGTAAACAAACACACACACCAACATAAACAGACACCTTCACGCACACACACAAGCACACGAATACAAGCACACAGGCAAGCATGCACACACCCACCCACATACTCATGCCCATGTAGTTACACAAAGATACACATATTCACACACATGCACATACCCACATGCACACACATATGCATATATGCACAAACTCACATGCATACATGTATACACAGATGCACACAAACATAAGCACACACACAGATGCACACAAACACACACACACACATGTACACACACACATACACACATGCAAGCACACATCCATATACGTATACACATAAACAATCACGAACATGCGTAAATACACATATAGTCATCAAGACACATTAACATACATACATATACGTGTGCATGTGCATGTGCATGCACATGGACACAAACTCATACACATGTACACATAAACAAAAGCACATACATGCACACATGCACAAGTTATAGGCATCCAAGTATACACACAAAAAGACACACACACCCACATGACCTTACACATGCATGCACACACACGCGTAGATGCACATGCACACATAGGCACAGACAAACGCACACAAACACACATACACACACTTGTATGCAAGTATGCAAATGCACACATGTGTCTATATAGGAAGATGCATACATGATAACACACATGCTCTCACACATGCTTACAAGCTTAAACACACAAATATGTGTGTATATGCAATTACACACATGCATAGATGCACACATAAGCACTCACAAGCACATGCACAAACACACACACACATGCATGTATACACACAAATACACATGAACACAAATGCTCACATGCACATGTATAGGCAGAGACATGCACACACACAAGCACACACAAGCACACACACACCCACAAACACATGCATGCATAAGAAAATTCAAACACACACCCAAACCCACATACATGCACATAGACACAAGTCCATGCATAAATAAGCCAACATATGTATATAGTTGCACACATACACAAACTCATAAAAATATAAACAAATGCGCACACACATATACAGACATGCATGCACGAATGTACATTGACAAAAAAAGATGCATGCACATACACATTTACACACTTGCACACGCACACGCACACGCAAATACTCACACCCATGCACACACACATGCACACACAAGTAGGCACACACAAACATACCTACACACACAAATGCACATATCGATGCATGCACACACACACCAATATGCACTAACACATGCACTCATACCTGCACACACACTCACACACATGCATAATGACTTACACACACCTCTTTATAGACACACAAACATACATGCACACACACACACATACGAGCACACACATGCATACACATAGACACACATACACACACACACACTTACAAACACTCGCACATGCATACGCACATACATACAAAAAGAAGAATAAACACACATAACCACTCGCATGTAAACACACATGTACTCATACACACACATATACATGCACTCACAAACATAGACATGCACACATGCATTGATAAACAAGCATTCCTATACATACACACATGCACAAGCACAGAAACACATGCCCACACACTAACACACAAGTATACACACACACACACCCACAAACTCACACAAGAACAAATGCACACACACAACCACACATGAACAAACACACAAGCACTCATGCACACACATTCACACATGGGTGCTTGCATATACACATGCACATGCACACCAAAAGATGCATGTACACACACACACACACTCACACAAGCACGCATGCACTCACATGCACACAAACTCACTCATGCACATGCACACACTTACACACACATACAAGTGGACGCACACACATACATACGTGCACATGTGTACACATGCACACACTTGTGCACACATTGACACATGCACAAACATGTGGAAACACACACTCATACACTCATGTAGTACCACAGACACACTCACACACAAACACGTGTTCATAAACACTCACACATATGTGCACACATGCACACACACACAAATGCAAACAAAGAAACACTCATACGGACATACACACATGCATGCAAAGATACATGCACATAAATGTAGAGAAACATGCACCATCACAGGCATGCACATGCACAAACACATGAATGCACACATGCATCCATATACAGCATACGTGCCTATGTGCACACACACAAATAACACACACAAAAATAAACACATGAACCCACACACATGAACACACACGCAAGGGTACGCACACCCACACATGCACACATGTGTCGGTGCAGACTTGCACACACACACACACAGACAAAGACATGCACACACATGCACACTTAAACCCATACACATGCACACACAAAAATACACATTCATGCACATGTGCTCAAACACACAAACATAGATGTACAGACTCCCACAAACCCCACAGCACACACACACAAGAACACATGTACATAGACACACATGAATACAAAGAAAGATGCGTGTCCACATTTGCACACATGAACACACCCACACACACCCACAAGCAAACATGCATAGACACAGCATGCATAAACAAAAACACATGCTTGAATATAAAGTCAATCATGTGCGAACATGCACACAGACAGACACTTGTTAACACACACATGCACACACACATACACGCAGGTGCATCCACACATACAATCGCACATACAAATGCATGCACCCATGCACACAAATGCATATACACCCATACACACACACACAACCACACATATGCACGTGCACATACACATACATAGATAAAACACATGCACATGGACGACAAGCACAAACACATATGCACATGTAAACACATGTACACACACACACTCACACACACCCACATGCACACACGCATGTGCGCACATAACCACACATATGCACACACACATGTAGGCATGCACACACAAGTTCACAAACACACACATGTGCATGAGCACACACACACACACACTTGTCCTCAGACATGACCACTCACGCACATGCACACACAAGCCCATGTGCACATGCATAGACATGCACACACACACACACATGCTAGTACACATTTATGCACATGCATACACTAATGCACACCCAAACTCACACACATAAGCACATGCAAATACAACACAAACACACACACATGCAAAAACATCCTAGTATGCATGCTCACACACACACAGTGAAAAACATAGACTTGTGCACACACATACACACACATAGACACAAACAACACATGCAAACATACACACATACATGCACAAACTCGCATGCACACACATACATAAGCACACATTCCCACACCCATTGACACACACACATAAATTCATATGCATGCTTTCACACTCACATTACATACACACATGCATGCACCCAAATAAGCAAACAAACAAGAAGACATGTGCACAAAGGTACACACACACACACACACAAAAGTACATATACACACATGCACATAAACACACACCTATGCACTAATATAAACATGCATGTATACACACACACATGGACATACATAAATCCAAACACACAAGCATAGGTACACAAAGATGCACATACACAGAGATGCAAGCACGCACACAGATGCAAATAATCATGTATGCACACACACACACACAAATATTCATGCATGCAAGCACACACAAACGAACAAACATGCATGCATACACACATAGATGCATGAACAAAAACATGCTTACATACACACATAGAGGCACACGCACAAGCATACACACATACACAAGCATACACACTCACATGCACATGTGCAGACTGATGAACATAAATGCATGCACACCTACATGCACACACAACATGCATACACACACATGCAAAAACTCCCACACACACACACACACATGCACACACATATGCATACATACACAGACCCTCACAAACGAGCTTGTACACACACACACACAAACAACCATGCACACACAAACACGCATACATGCACATACACACTTACAAATACGCAGATGCATGCAAGCACACACATATGCACAAAAACACATAAAGAAAAATGCAAGCACATGAACATAGATATATGCAAGCAAACATACAAGCAAACACACACACATACACCCTCATACAGGCACAAACACAAGTACATGCACACACAAGCACAAACATGCATATGTTGATGCACATGCACACCCACACGCATGCACATGTAAACACCCATATGCACACATATGCACATATGTACAAACACTCACACACATATACACACTCATGCATATACTCACACATGCGCATTCATATGCACACACATAGGCACAAACACACACACACACACACAAAAACTCCCATGCATGCCACTAGACACATGCACCCACATGAACATACAAACATGTAAACTTGCTTGCACACACTTACAAACACGCATATGTGCACTTAAACACACAAGCGCATACACACATGCATGTATGTACACACATGAACACACATGCACAGCTACAAATATACACACATAAACACCCACACACACATGCCTATACATACACGCATGCACATATGCACACTTGTAAGCACCCTCACATCCATAGCCACACATGTACACACACTTATGCACACATATGCACAAGCACACACACATGTACACACATGAACGTATAAACACAAATCCACATATGCATGAATGCACACACACACATGCACTCACATTTATGCACAAACACATTTAGATGCATGTATGTAAATGTACACACACACAAATATGCACACATGCTCATACACATACACACAAATGTGCAAGCACATACTTGCACATGCAAATACAATTTTATAAACACCTTCATTGGTGCAAACATGCACACACACAAATGTTTAGAAGTAGACTTGAACACACACACTTTTGTGTGCAAAAGCACATGTACAAATAGACACATGTTGACGCACATATGACATGCACACATGAATATACACACACATATGCAAAAATACACACATACAAGCATATACATAGGAACACACACACACACACACATGCTCACATATGTGCATACACTTGCACACACACACAAATATGCATGCATATACACACACATAAACACACACGTGTGCATGCACATAGACACACAAATATACTTACACATGTAAGCACACACACATGCACACACATACATATAAAAACACACTAGCACAACACACAAAGATGTAAGAGGATAAACATGCATAGAAACACACATGTAGGCATACATACATGCATAGACACACACTCCTACATACACACACATGCACCCACACACATATGAACAAATATGTACACAAATACACACACACACACATGTACATATGTGCATCCATACACACACACACACATAAAATCACACAAACATACATAGACACACATACACCCACAACTAAATATTTCCATGCCTACATGCACATGCAAACATGCATACCCAAACATGTACATGCACATGTAGACATAAATACACACACACACAGACATATGCACTTGAACACACATGCACATAAAGACAGGCACACTCACATATACACAAGCACACACACAAATTTACATGCATGTGCACACACACATACACATATGTACAAACATATAAGCACATGAACACATAGATTTGCACACATAGACATACACATACACATAAACATGCACAAATGTAGGAACACAAACAAGTGCGCATGTACACACACACACACATGCACACCCACATACATGCATATGCACACACACCTGCACACACTCATGCACATATGCATGCACACATACACAAACACATACACAACATTTTTTACCACAATAATGCTTGAAGCAATCATAAATCATCACCATCTAATCTTTGATTAGATGATAAAAACTTCACCTTATTATATGCACTAGCTAAATTCTTTAATTTTGATGATCATGATCTCCTCTATTTTAATTAGACAATCTAGATTTATTTTATCTTATTTTATATAATATGTCCATCATATGATGGTCTAGATCTTTCCACTTTGAAAGATATAATCCAAATCTAGTCCTTATTTATCGTTGATGGGTCGAATGATCTAGATCTCATCTGACTTGATCGAATGCCCTATATCAAATCAATTTTGATCTAACCACACATAACTCATATGCTCTTATATCTTGTGATCTGATGGTCTAAAATAACATTAATTAGGTCCAATGACCCTAATTAATGGCTAATTAACTAGTGGTTATGTGTGCCTTTACATGTAGCCATTTAAGGATAATTTTTAAAACTATTTGGAAAAACTTTTTGAGCTGTTTGCTAGAATGTTTTCAAACAACTTTTACCTGACTTTTCTGATGATTATGACCAAATATTTTTTATATAAACCTAAACCTTATTTATGAAATAAAGAATGAATATAAATGAAATCTTAACATCTCAACAAGGGGCTACATCATATTCTACAAGCATAAATTTCTCCTCATAACATCTATAGTATACTATTATCTGAAATTCTAAATTCTTTTAACAAAGCTTAAATCTTCTAATTATCTTTTTCTTAATTTTCTTTATTATTTTTAGTGTTTTGGACTTTTTATATTCATGCAAAAGCATAAGAAATTTTGTATATCCTTATTAATAATTTATTTCTTATTATATTTTTTAGTTTTATTTTGGGTTAGGTAGCCCAACATTTATAAAAGCTTAAGTTTGATTTGATCTGATAAGAAATTTAATTGTATTGAGCTCATAAAAGTCTTGGTTATAATTAAACCCATAAAAGCTAGTAGGTTGGAGATAACTCAAAAGTAAAAACCTCAAGTAGGATAGAGATAAACTATTAAAAAAATCTCAAGTTGTAACTCTTTTACTAAAGGAGTTATTCCTGAACATCTTTGAGAGTAGATGTAGCTTCTAGTTTTTGATGAACCACCTAATAATTTAGTGTATCATTAATACATTTATTTTCATTTTTGGTAAAAATAAAAATTATAAATTAATATTTTTATAAATTAAAATTTTCTACAAACATAAAATTATTTTATAATGAAATTTTGAAAAAATACAGTCTTATATTTCGTAAAAATATTTTAAAACCCATAATTTAAACCAATCATATTGGATTCATGACCTCATTTTATTTTAATTGGTATCAGAATGGGTTACCTACAATAAGTGAGTAAAATCACTAATGAGATTATTTATTTTTGTATGCAAATTAATTGTAATATTAATTCTAATTATTTAATAATTTTATTATTTTATTAATAGTAATTATAATGTTATCATTTTTACTTTATAATCAAATTGCTTATTTTTGCTAATGTGCTTATTTTATCTAATTGTTTAAGAATGACTTTACCCATAGTTGACAATTGCAAAACCTTTGAAGGATTTTCATAATGTCAACCTTCATTATTTAAAGGTAAATGTTTTTGGAAAAATGCATTTCAAAATTTTATTCAAAACTTTAATGAAGATTTGTGAGATATCTTAATTCTTTTTTTAATACTTCCAAATGATAGAAGTAATAAATTGATAATATTAATTCTATTAAATGTTAAACAAATTGATTACTTATTTTGTGCATTGCCTCTAGAAATTGGTATTATAGTGTATTGGGTTACAACTTGTTTTGAGATGGTGTAAGGATTAGAAAAGTTGTATGATAAAAATAAATCTCAAGATATTAGTAATAACATTAAGGAAAAAATCATAAAAATAAAGAAGAGAAGAAGAAGATGAAGAAGAAGAAACTTAATTTGGAGGTGAAACATGGAGGTGAACTTGTATCAAGTATTTCTAAGCCATGAGTATAGTTTTAAATCTTGTAATGATGTATAAATTTGTTTCAATAAATTAGTTGTTGAGCATAAAAGCTTAATTAATATGAATGTTGGTCTTAAGAAAGTTTGTGTCAAATGAATGTAGCATAGTTGAATTGCGTGAACAATGTGAGGTACTTAAAAAGGAAAATATTTCCTTAACTAATCAAGTTCATTTCTATATTTCTAATGTTTCATGTTTGAAAGCTTCAAATAAAGAATATAAAAATGAATTATCTAAGCATATTACATATAATGATGCATTAAAAGTAGATAATGATAATTTAAGAAAAGAATATTCTTTGTTTAAAGAATGTTTAGAGAAATTTAATTCCTTGAAAAAGAAATTCATGATCTAAAGTCAAAGTATGCTAGTTTATTTTATCATGTATCTACTTATAATCATTCCCATGTATCTTCTTATGTTACTTCTTTCAATCATATGAAAAAGAGTAATGTTTATTTGAATGATTCACATGTGCTTAAACATACTTCATCTTACAACCATGTGATGAAAAATAATATATGATTGCATGATATTATAGATTAAAAGAATCATATAGCCATTCATTGAATACAACATCTGATCATTCTTTTCATACATCTAATTATCAAGTCAAATCTAATATTATTTGTAACAATTATTCTAAATTTGGGAATCATATATTTGGTTGCCCAATTAAGAACTCTATAAGTCTAAAGCATAATAGATATGAGTGGATTCCTAAGGGAACCAATTTTAGACATTTCTTTACAAAGTCATAATACCACAACCTACCATTATCAAACTCAAGATGGTTTTGGTTTCTAAATTTAAAGCTTAGGTAGTTTGTAGGTGTGTCTTCATATTTTAGAAACTATGTAGACAAGCTTTTATAAGTTTGTGTGACTCACTTGCAAAATGTTTACAATCCTTAGCTTATTTAGCTTAGGTTAGAATTTCACATCTTTCTAGACCTACCCAACATCGATAAATATTAATCATTTTGAACTTTATTTTCAATCATGTGATAATGGCCACTTTATTAGTTTTAATATTCAATGTTGCAAAATACTAACAGATGATCAAATTTACTACTTTATAGAAGCAAAAGTGATACTTATGTGATTAAGTTTTATCAATTAGAAGCTAATAGATCAAAATTCCTAGTTGTACATTCAAATGAGAATACTTTATGGCATAGAAGTCTAAATTATATTGTTATTCTATCTTTAAAAAATAAGCAAGTTAGAAGTAATTAGAGGTCCTCCCAAGCCAAACAAGACCATTTGGAAAATGTGTGAATCATGCCAAAAAAAGAAACAAGTTAAATCCTCCTTCAAACTTAAAAATTACTTAACAATTAGTGGATCTTTAAACACAATTTATTTTGGACACAAAAATCTTATGTTTTGGAGAAAAACATAGATTTGTGATTAATATGGATTTTTCTAAATTTACTAAAGTTAAATTTTACAAGAATAAAAAATGTGACCATCATCAGTTTTATTAAATAGATTACAGAATTAGAAAGATAAAATATCTTTAATTTAATGTTAATAAATTTTAAAAATAAATGTTATGTTATTATTATAAGGAATGGAGATTATTAGATCAATTTATATTTTCTACTTAGGAAAGTATGTAAGAGTATGCAAGGGGAAAAATAACAAAAAATTTTGTTACATAGGATATTGACTTAAAAAGGATATGACAATTAGTACATATTTGGAGATAATTTATTTGTTTTTTTGGAAAGTAATCTATAATTGAGATTGTTCATTATTTTTCTTGACTTACATTAGTTATTTTCTTCTAAATAAGAAAGAGACAATTGAAAATTTGATTTGAGAATTAGAAAGATAAAACCTTACATATTGCATTTGATGAGTCAATTATAAAAATAATTAACGAAAAAATTTAATGATAAGATGTAGTCATTGATAGTATTAAAAAAATGAAAAAAGTAAATTAGATATGACAAATACCTTGAGTTTTGTTGTATCAAAATCAATTGGATTCAATTAAATGATATGCTTAAGTTTCTAAGAGAGAAAATGATAGCAATACATTTGTATTTATCATAGAAAAAAATTTCTTGAAGAAGACCTAAAGGGTAGAGGTCCTTTGATAATCAAGAATACTGAAGCTTACAAGGTTACCTCCTTATGGAGGTTGGAATACATAATTAGCAAACAAAAGTTTACTAAGTTGTTTAAGAAAGGGCATACCCAGTTCCCACAAAAAATCAAAATACAAGGCTTCAGTGCAATCCAATGTGCAACTGCATTCCCTTCCCATAGCACATGGGTGATTCTAAATGCCTTAAGTTAAATGAGTATAGTTGATAAAAATGGTAAACATAGAGTATAATGGATGGGGAGCATCAGAACATGCATGAATAACGTCATTGAGCTTCTTAACCACATCATTGGAGTTCGATTCTAGGTTAATTGCAGTAGTATTTCGATAATGGCACCTCAAGTATTCAAAGGAATATAACATTGCTATCACTTTCGCCATAGATCAAGAGGCTAAAACGACTTTCCTCCCTATGCATTTGAGAGGTGTACCCATGTAATCTCTCAAAATTAGGCCAATAGTAGCTGCTGAATTCCTAGCCAACACTACATCATAGTTGCATTTTATCTAGCTTGTAGGAGTAGTCCATTTTAGTATTATCAAGAGCCCCATGGGGCTAATTTGATTCCCATTGAACAAATTGGAAAAATTGGAGCCCATACCAATAGGAGAGATAACAATAATAATATGGTAATGCAAAGCTTTTAGATTGAGGATATTCTTACCATGTTTTCTCTTATTCTTATTAAACCATAGAAAGAATAAAGCAGTAGCCATAAACTTCATTATATCTTTTTTTGCATTTAATGTTGCAGTTCATCCACTACAACACCTAACATAAATCTATAATAATCAATGGAGTAGCCCTTTTCATTCATGAGCTTGAACTTTGTTTTCCATTTCTGTCAAAGTTCCTTGGCCTTGTAGTAATTTTGAAAACCTATGCAAAGCTTTCTCTAATTTGTTAATCACTCCACTTTGTAATAAGAAATGTTCTAAATAGTAAGCAAGAATAGATAGAATTATTGAATTAATCATATTGATTCTCCTAGCAAGTGATAGTGGTCTCACCCTCTACTTTCCCATAAATGCATGCACCTTGTTAATTATGTGGTTGAAATCCTTACTTTGCAATTTTATTGTTGAAATTAGAATGCCTAAGTATATCATATTAGAAGCTTAATGTAAATGTAGCTTGTCTATAATTATTTTCTTGCACTTTGGCCTCATCCCTTTGCTGAATAGAACTCTTGACTTCATGATGTTGATTGACTGGCCTGAATGATTGTCATAGAGCTTTAATGTTTCCTTGACAGTTTTTGCTATAGCACATGTAGTAACGGCATAAATCATCACTTAATCCACAAAAAGGAGGTGAGCAATGAGAGGACAATTAAGAGGAATCCTAATCCAAATGTTTGAGTCTTACTCCACTTATTATTATATATGCAATGATAAGTAATAAAAAATAATAATAAATAAATATGAGGATAAAGGACATCCCTGTCTTTGGCATCTAGATGCTTCAATGCATGGTAGGCACACCTCATTCAGAAGGATGCCAAATATGGGTTTCCGAATACAAGCTTTCATCACTAACACCATCTGTTGGCAAAGTGGAGCTCTTTAACATATCAATGACAAATTTCCAATTAACTTTGTCATATGCCTAATCCATATCCAATTTCAATTCCATGAGACCAACCTTAGATGTCAAAGAGTGCATACGCGTTGACACTTCTTGAGCCAAAAAACATTATCGGAGATGATGCAACCTAGAACAAAAGCCCCTTGCTCCTTTTCCACAATAAATAAGAGAACTCTCTTAAGTCTTTCTATAAGAATTTTTGTAATAATTTTGCATATAGTATTACAAATATTGATGGCTCTAAATTGCTTTGACTTGTTGACCTATGAATTTTTGAAACCAACAATACCAATGTAACCTTTCATTACTTAGGCATGTTTAAGTAAATAAAAAATTATTTAGTTACCTCAATGATATCCAAATGTGTGATGTGCCAATAAGCTGTAATAAACTCTGAGATATCATCCATGCCTGATGCTTTGTTTCTCCTTATTGACATTGTATCACTTTTTAATTTCATCATTACTAACCATGGCTACATGGGAGCTTGCCTACTCAACTATAATTTTCTTAAAGCAGGAACCAAGTGGAATGCCTTCGGGGTCAACTTGACTACACCATTTCCTAACAAAGAAACTCATAAGGGATGTCTCGATATCATTATGTGAGTTGCATAATTTCTCATCTTTATCTTTGATATGGTGGATACAATTATTTCTAAAATTTGTAATGAGAACAGTATGAAAGAAATTAGTATTATGTTACGTCATCTTGGCTCACTAAATTTTAGCTCTCTATCACCTTTATGCCTTCTCCATGGCCATTACATTATGATATGCCTTAATATGCTCAGCTAATCCGTTATTTTCCTCCTCATTTAGTCCATTATTTGATTCCTTCATTTGCATTTCTTGTATTTGTAGTTTCCTGAGCATTTCATGAATATTATCATTTTTAGTTTTCTTTCACCTTTTTAATGCAAGCATAACCCTTCAAAATTTTGTGGATAAATAAGTCATTTTTCCCCTGTTATAGGTCTTTGCCATTTTACTCAAACAATTTCTATAATCTTAGGGAATGTGAGCCACACATTTTCGAATTGTAATCTTCTTCCAACCTTATTGAACATCTTTTCTTCAAAAACACGGGGCAATGATCTAAGCCACTATGGTGGAGGTGAGTAACAATAGTGTCGGGAAAGGCACCTAGCCCAGTTTCATTAAGAAAAGTCCTATCCAACCTCTCCCTAATGCTTACATTTCTAGCTATGTTGTTGCATCAAGTATATCTATTGCCCATATAACCAAGGTCAGCAAGCTCAATTTTCTAAAAGAAATCAACAAATTCCTATTGTGCTTGGTCATGTGAGAGCTTTTTCTTACCCTTTTTTCCTCTTGTAATAAAAGTACATTAAATTCCCTAGTAATCATAAGAGGGTCTGAGCACTAAACATATTTTATAATGTGCTTCCAAACATCTCTATGCTTTATTTGATCCTTCGAAGCATAAACAAATGAGCATGTCCATGTGCTGACAGTACTATTTCTAGCCCAAAAGGAAATAATCTATGATGAGGAATAGGTGATATCAATAGGCATCCAATCCCTCCACATCAGAATAATCTCTCCTAAAAACCCTATTGAATGCTGAGTATGAAACTTACATGTGTTCCCCAGCAACTTATCCACATAGCTCCTATCAAACTTCCCAACTCTTATTTTCAGCTATCCTACCATTGCAACATTATGTTCTTTAATATCCTTTTGATTTGGTGTCTTGAATGCCACTAATGTTCCAAATAATCAACAAGAACATGATGTTAATTAAAATTAGATAGATGTGTACCTTGTTATACCAAGCATTAAACCCATCTATTTTGAAATATTCTATAATAATAGTAAATGATGTGATGCTATTCACTACCCAAATCCCTGACCTTCTTGATGTTGGTTTTAGGTACCAAATGAGTAGCCATCTCTATTGCACAACACTTTCCTTTCTAGTGTAGTTCCTTGACCTTCTTATTACTATAGTTATTACTACTATTGTTTCTACTATAGTTACTATAACAAGACAGCACACATGCTGCCATAATTCCCTCTCAGCCATGCTTACTATTATTACTATTTGCACCACCATACAGCCATCTATGGGTACCCACATTCTCTCCATAGTATTTTATAATATTTTCACCATTCATAGAGTATGATTGCTTTCGCTTTTCACCCACCCAGTAATAATAGTAGTAACAGTAGCAACATATAGATTTAATAATAGGTAATCAAATAGTAATGCTTGCAAATGTCTACATCATTCATTCTCATCACACAATAGCCCATATCAAACTTTACCTCCTAATATACCTAGGAGTTATAGTTGTTACCACCAACAATTAATGTATCTACTTTAGCATTTTAAAACTTAGATACTTTGTCTATTCTTTCTACTTGCAAAATTAATTTAAGACTTCCAAATTTTCCATGGTTCTTGAGCAAACATGGTTACACTCTTTGCCACTCCAACTGTGCATGATATAGTTAAAGTCATCCAGGCATACAAAATTCACACCAATCCAATAGTAGTGAGGAGAAGCAGTAGTTACAGTAGAAACTGTTGTACTACAATTGCTATTGAAGCAGTTTCTATTACATTTATACTACATAAAGCCTAAAACGTACTACTAAAGAACCTATCTATGCTTATTGTCATTGATATTGTCACCATCAAGTAGCCATCTATAAGTACCCACATTGTCCTCATAGTAATTTGTAATGTTTTTAGCAGCCATATAATCTGCTTGCTTTAACTTTTGGCCCTTCTAATAATAGCAATAACTATGATACAATTTTAACTTCCTATAGGTAATCACATAGTAACACTTGAAATCACCTACAACATTCATTCCTATCACATAATAGTGCATAGCAGCCTTCACCTCCCAATAAACCCATGTTCCATATTTGCTATCATCAATAATGAAGGTCACTTTTTTAGCATTTTGAGACTTAGTATACTTTGGCCATTCTTTCCACTTACAAAATTTAACCGAGGCTCCTAACATTTTTATGATTTTTTAGTACACATGTTTACAATCTTTGCCCCAACAATTTTTTCATGATGCAACAAAAGTATTTTATGCATAGCAATTTAACACAGCTTCAACAATAGTGATGAGAAATAGTAGCTATAAATAGAAATTATTGTTGCTATACTTGTTATTACTGTAGATATTATTGCTATAGTTGCTATAGTAGGCCAAAAATTATGGAGCCAAGATTCCTCTTATCAAAACTTAGCACAACTATATTTAGATTTCATTCTCAATACAAATATAAGTATCACTATCATAACCTCCAACATATAGCTGCTAAGGAGCAAGTCAGCTACATTCCTACCAAGACTATTGCATATTTGAAAATTCAGCACACTACTTGTAGTGTCCTCAACACCACAATTGATAATGCTCCAGTTATATTTGCTGGCCCTACACCTGCCTCCAAAACCAACTCTTGAGATTTTTATACAGTGGCTACCATGAAGAAATGCATCCCTCAACACCTCCTCACCCAGTATTTTTAGTAGCACTTATGCCCAATTAAATTGCCTCGCTTGTAAGCATCTAGTACACCTAAATTGCTACTCTCCAGCTCCCAAATTTTCTAAGAGATAATAATTTACAATAGAATTATGCTCCCAAGTTGCCAAACATCTATAGCTACCCAAGATTATTGAATTCACTAGTAATAGTAGCAACATTAGCACACCTTGCATGTATAAATTCAACAAATCAAAATTTCTATAAACACAAGCCCCCAACCATCCCAACAAAAACCATTTCATATCAATAAATTACCATCTTCTTTAGATTTTGTACATCAAAATATCCCCTTCCTTCCTATGTAAATTAGTAAGTTGAAGCCAATAATTCCATTCATAAATTTTGTCCATGATACTAAGGCTCTCTCCAATATTCTTTGTCACCTGATTACACAACTTCCCCTTTTAGCAATAGTTTTTAGTTTGTTCATTAACAAGAAGTATATAATTTCTCATCTATTCATCTACATTGTAGTAGTCATTTAAGTTTTGCACACTTTCGCCACCCCATCATACAACTACATTAAGAATTGGAACTAGCATTCCAAAAACCACAGTAGGCTTCTTTGCTATTTTGTTTGAATGTTTAGCCAATAGTCATATTTTCCCAACTTTTTATTGGTTAAGCTCTCTCATAAATCTTCACTTTAGCATCCTAGTTGATGAATTTTTGTTTTAATTATATTCACTCTCCTAGTTATTCCTTAACCATGCTTATTGTTCTAGAATGTGTAGCTCACACACTACATCTGAGTGGATTCCCTCTTATCCTCTTCACTTCAATTATATAACATGCATGGATGACTCCTATGCATGTCTCCATCCTACTTATCGCTCCTTTACACATTAATGGCATTCCCTTAAGACTTGTCCTCACCTTGTCCCATATTACCACCTGAGCTACCTATCCTCTATCCTCCTTATTGTATTCTTTGTTTTTAAGCCCTACTCAAGTTTGTTTGTTGTCCAGTAGTCACTCAGTGGTTTGCTATCTTATGGATTAGAGACACTTCTATTCTTATAAGTGTATTGCCCATCCACCATAATTTTTTTGACCCTTTTACCTTGTTCTAAATGCTATAGCCCTCAGTTGCTTTAAAAACCCTTTGTTGCCCTCTCAATATAACCATTCTTCTCCATGGTTGTATAAGAATCCAAGGACCAGAGCCTTTTCTTTTCTCCAAGACATCCTCCTCCTTCCCACATTACTTCTACATGTCATAGTTGTCTTGTCCTTCTCCATTCTTGTTATTTTTGCTTGCTTCAAACCCATCTACATCTCTTCACACATCAGTCAAACTTTTGTTGGTAGAACATTGTTTTGCATAATGTCCTACTTGGCCACACATAAAACACATTTAGGGGAGGCCCTTACACTCAAATATTTGGAAAGTTCTCCGCAACTATCTGCTCAACAACATTCTCAGCTTCAATGGTTTGGATATATCCATCCTCATGCAAACTCTCACATAAGAAGAATGCTACAAATCAGTGGTCAAACCATCAAGCAAAATTGGTTCTCAAATAGCTTTTACAATATGCAAAAAAATTTTCGTTTCTCAGTAAAACATTTGATGGAAGATTACTCCCAAGCCACACTATATTTCTATCTTCTATCGATTCCAAATTGCATGCAAAAATAGCTTGATGAGAGATCTAATATTCTAAAATTTCTAAAATTTTCCCATCTCTATTGCAAATGTTGTTACAATAATGAAAAGAAGATTACTACCATAAATTCTCCCCACTAGATCAAATTGATGGAACTCGTTGCACTCGCTATATACCGAGACTAACATGATTATCTCATTCTGGACAACATGATTAACCATATCTTAATCGTAGATTCAGTGACATTAATACATGAAGGCCTTTTAATAGCTCCTATCTTTAATGAATTAACTATCTTTTCTACTATCAGTACATCTCTAAAGCTCACTTTGTTGGAATTATCTCCTTTGTCCCTATCATGATATTCAACTTCTTGCACAATCTCATCAACCGCTACTGCATCTTGGCCCGTATTAATTTGAAGATGATTTATATTTGCACACTTTGGGGCTTCACTCTTATTGCATTAGATCAAATGTCTTGTAGTCTCAAGTTTCCCAACTAAACATTCATTTTTCTCCAATGAAACAACCTCCATATTTGTAACATTTTTCGTTTTTGTGGCTGTTAGATAAATAATTTAGTTTTCTTACACTTTCATTTTTATTTATGTTTGAATTGATCTCACCATCCTTAGCAAGAAGTGACAAGTCAGTGCCCACCTTAATAGAAGTTGAATTTACAGAAGTATGACTTTCATTTGGCTCTATAACAACCACACATTCAATAATGAAAATAACAAGAACAACATTCCTATTACTTGAATCTATATTATAGCTATATTCCCCCACCAACAAACCTTTATGCATTGGGAATACATATTCATTGCCCTTGCAATTTTTGTTACTCTTATGAGCTTTGTTACTAGCCATTCCCCTTCTAGTAAGAAACAATTCTACCACTTTCCCGCCACTTAAGCAGCAAAATAGTAGTTTGTAGTTTCATAAGTTATTACAGCATTCCCAAGAACACAACAATAACAGCAGCAAAAACTTCCATGTAGCAAAAATAATCGAACAACAAAGATAGTCAATATGAAATTTTTGTTTCTGTCACAAGAAATAGCAATCGCAGTAAATAAAAGTTACTAATGCAATAGTTCGACCCCATCAAACGCACTTTGCATGCATGTAGCAAATTTGAATTGTTCACTATAGTCCCATGCACGTGCACCAAGGTACATGTGTGTCTTATTGCCTATAGCTCGCAATTGCTTGTATTCATAGCACTAAGTAATCCCATACACGTCCTAGTTCAAATGTGTAGAAAAAAAGGTCTGCTCCCCACTTTTATTGAGCCAAAGGCCACAACAGAACTTCCTATCATCACGGAATTTAAAATCTCCACCAATATCTCACTCCAAAATCTCCCTCTCAAAAATCCATTAAAGTCTTTGGGTTTTGAAAGGGTAAAGGTTCATGTTATGAATTGATAGTTAGAAATACCTGAGATAAAAGTTAAGTATAAGAATTAATTCTTAATATTAGTGATCAATAATTTAATAGAACTAAATAGATACACAAGAATAAACTATATAAAAATGTAACTATTGCAAACAAGGCTAGGCTTATTGCGAAGGGTACATAACCAACATCATCATTTTAAGAAAAAATCACAAAAATATAAGATTTTATTTTATCAGATATTATGCTATTAAAGGACTAAAAGAATTAGAGTACGTACCTTTAAAGTAAGAATTAGTTCATGTATTTATAAAACTCTTTTAATGGTATTATAAAAATAGTATAAATTATACATCTCTTTTGATGGTGTCAAATAGAGATATTGATCATAGTATAAATAAAATTTAGAATAGTCATAAAATGAATGGGAGCTATAGTAAAAGAAAGCATGACATAAAGAGGAGCATATACATTTCATTTGTAATGCCTCTTACTAATACTTAAATTTATGTCTCCACTTGTTATATTTTTGTCTAAATATTTATGTTTTGTCATCATTAAAAGGAGGATATTATTAAATCATCATTGTGTTTGATGAGTAAGCCTTAAATATTTAATATTTTATTCTAATAAACTTGTTTAGTGTGAAATTAGTATACGATTAAAGAACAAGTATGTAGTTTCGAATATTGTAAAATAGAGGTCTTCAAAGTACCTTGGAGTGTTCAGTAAACCTAAGATATGAAGACATGTATATCAAATTTGAAAATATTTTTTTTTTGTTTTGAAATATAATATTAGCTTATCGATTACAAGGCACATCTCTATTCTTCTAACTTTCAAATATTAACTCAAGCATCCAATTGTTGAATAATCTTCTTGATTTAGAAAAAATATAAGATTCTATTTTTTTAATTATTTTATCCTTTCAAATCTGAAACTATTTGTTGATTTAAGAAACATAAGATTAATATTTTATTATTTTCTTGGTTAAATCCAACCACTACATCTATCCCAAAGTTTTTGTAAAATCAACTATTAAACTTTGGTTAAATTAAAACATAATTTTATAAAAATTTTCATAACTAAAAGAATTACCTTAAGCAACATTCTAAGAATGTATCTATGTGTAATCCTCTTCGACTAGTAAGCTTGAAAAAGAACGAGAAGAAGAATAAGAAGAAGTAAGAGAATAAGAATAAGAAGAAGAAGGAGAAGGAGATGAGGAAGAAGAATAAGTAGTAGTAGTAGTAGTAGTAGAAGAAGAAGAAGAAGAAGAAGAAGAAGAAGAATGGGAAGAACAAGAAGAAGAATAAGAAGAAGGAGAAGAAGAATAAGAAAAAGAACGAGAAGAAGCTGAAGAAGTAGAAGAAGAAGAAGAAGAAGAAGAAGAAGAAGAAGTAGAAGAATGATAAGAAGGAGAAGAACAAGGAGAAGAAGAAGATGTTGAAGAAGAAGAAGAAGAAGAAGAAGAAGAATAAGTAGAAGAAAAAAGAGAAGAAGGAGAAGAAGAATAAGGTGTAGAGGATGAAGAAGAAGAGGAAGAAGAATAAGAACAAGAAGGAGAAAAAGATGAAGAAGAAGAAGAAGAAGGAGAAGGAGGAGAAGAAGAAGAAGAAGGAGAAGACGAAGAAGAAGGAGGAGGAGAAGAAGAAGAAGAAGAAGAAGCGGAATCAAAAGAAGAATAAGAAGAGAAAGAAGATGATGAAGAAGAAGAATAATAAAAAGAAGGAAAAGAAGAATAAGAAGAACAATAAGAAGAAGAATGGAAGAAGAATAAGAAGAAGAGAAGAAGATGAAGAATAAGAAGAAGAAGAAGATGAAGAGAAGATGAAGAAGAAGAAGAAGAAGAAGAAAAAGAACAAGTAGAGCAAGAAGAAGAACAAGAAATAGAAGAAAAATAATAAGAAGAAGAAGAAGAAAAAGAAGAAAAAGTAGAGAAAGAACAAGAAGAAGAGGAAGAAGAAGAAATAAGAAGGAAAAGAAGAAAAAGAACAAGTGGAAAAAGAAGAAGTAGAAGTAGAAGAAGAAGAAGAAGGACAACAAGAAGATAAACAATGAGATCAATGAGAAGAAGACCAAAAGGAAGAAAAAGAAGAAAGGGAAGAAGAGTAAAAAGAAGAAAGTGAAGAAGAAGATGAAAAAGAAGAAGAAGAAGAAGAATACGAAGAAGAAGAAGAAGTAGAAGAAGAAGAAGAGATAGAAGAGTAAGAAGAAGAAGAAGAAGAAGTAGAAGGAGAAGAAAACAATTAACAAAAATGAGAAGAACGAGAAGAAGAATAAGAAGAAGAACAAGAGGAAGAATAAGAGGAAGAAGGGGAACAAGATGAAGAAGAAGTAGAAGAATAGAAAGAAGAAGAACAAGAAAAAGAAGTAGAAGAAGAAGAAGAAGGAGAAGGAGAAGAAGATGGAGAAGAAGATGAAGAAGAAGAAAAAGAAGAAGAAGAAGAAGAAGAAGATGAAGAAGAGGAAGAAGAAGAAGAAAAAGAAGAAGAAGAAGATGAAGAAGAAGAAGAAAAAGAAGAAGAAGAATGAGAAGAAGGAAAAGAAGAATGAGAAGAAGAATAAGAGGAAGAAGGAGAAGAAGAATAAGAACAAGAGGAGAAGAAGAAGAAGAAGATGACGAAGGAGAAGAAAGATTATGAAATAGAAGAAGAAGAATAATAAGTCGAAGACGAAGAAGATGAAGAAGAAGAAGAAGATGAAGAAGAAGAAGAAGAAGAAAAATAAGAAGAGGAAAAAGAAGATGAAGATGCAAAAGAAGAAGAAGAAGAAGAAGAGGAAGAAGAAGATGAAGAAGAGGAAAATTAGAAGAAGAAGAAGAAGAACAATAAGAAGAAGGGGAAGAAGATTAAGAAGAAGGAGAAAAAGATGATGAAGAAGAAAAAGAAGAAGAACAAGAAGAAGAAAAGGAAGGAGAAGGAGAATAAGAAGAAGAAAAAGAAGAATAAGAAG
>JAIUJO010001085.1:147500-152500 GCA_023846275.1 Vanilla planifolia
GAAGAAGAAGAAGAAGAAGAAATAAAAGAGGAGGAAGAAGCAGGAGAAGAAGATGAAGAAGGAGAATAAGAAGAAAAAGAAGAAGAAGAAGACGAAGAAGAGGAAAAAGAAGAAGAATATGATGAAGAAGAAGAATATACTGAAGAAGAAGAATAAGAAGTAGAAGTAGTTGTAGTTGAAGAAGAAGTAGAAAGGGAAAAAGAAGAATAAGAATAAGAATAAGAAGAAGAAGATGAAGAAGAAGAAAAAGAAGAAGAAGAAATAGAAAAAGAAGAAGAAGAAGAGGAAGAAGAAGGAGAAGATGAAGAAGAAGTAGAAAAAGAAGTTAAAGAAGAAGAAGCAAAAGCTGATGAAGAAGAAGTGGAAGAAGAAGATGATGAAGAAGCAGACAAAGGAGAAGAAGACAATGAAGAAGAAGAAGATGAAAATGATGATAATGAAGAAGTCGAAGATGAAGATGATGAAGAAAAAGAAGAAGAAGAACTAGAAGAAGAAGAAGAATAGAAACTAAAAGAAGAAAAAGAAGATGATGATGATGATGAAGAATAAGAAGAACAAGAAGAAGTAGAAGAAGAAGTAGTACTAGTGGAAGAAGAAGAAGAAGAGGAAGAAGAAGAGAAAGAAGAAGAAGAAAAGGAAGTAGCAGAATATTAAGAAGAAGAAGAAGAAGAAGAAGAAGAGGAAGAAGTAGAGGTAGAAGAAGAAGAGGAGGAGGAAGAAGGAGAAGATAAGGAAGATGAAGAAGAATAGGAAAAACAAGAAGAAGAAGAGGAAGAAGAGGAGGAAGAAGAAGAAAAAGAAGGAGAGGATGAAAAAGATGAAGAAGTGGGGGAAGAAGAAGAAGAAGAAGAAGAAGAGCAATAAAAAGAAGAAGAAGAAGAAGAAGAAGAAGAAGAATTAGAAGAAGAAGAAGAAGACGAAGAAGAAGAAGTAGAAGAAGAAGTAGAAGAGGAAGAAGAAGAAGAAGAAGAAGAAAAAGAAGAAGAAGAAGAAGAGGAAGAAGCAGAAGAAGTAGAGGAAGAAGATGAAGAAGAAGAAGAATAAGAAGAAGAAGAAGTGGAAGAAGAAGAACAGGAAGATGAAGAAGATAATGAAGATGATGAAGAAGAAGAAGTAGAAAAAGAAGAGGAAGAAGAAGAAGAATAAAAAGAAGAAGAATAATAAAAAGAAGAAAAAGAGGAAGAAGAAGAAGAGGAAGAAGAAGAAGAAGAAGAAGTTGAAGAAGTAGAGGAATTAGAGGAAGTAGAAGAGGAATTAGAAGTAGAAGAAGTAGAAGAAGAAGAAGAAGAAGAAGAAGAAAAGAATGAGGAAGAAGAAACAGAAGAAGTAGGAGAGGAAGATGAAGAAGATGATGAAGAGTAGGAAGATCGAGAAGAAGATGTAGAGGACGACGAAGATAATGATGAAGAAGCAGATGAAGAAGATGATAAAGAAGAAGAAGAAGAATAAGAGAAAGAAAAAGAAAATGAAATGAAGATGAAGAAGAAGAAGAAGAAGTAGTAGAAGATGTAGAAGAAGATGAAGATGGAGAAGAAGCAGAAAAAGAAGGTGATGAAGAAGAAGAAGAAGATGAGTTAGGAAAAGAAGGAAAATTAGAAGGAGAAGAAGTAGAAGAAGTAGGAGTCGATGAAAAGGAAAAAGAAGAAGAAAAAGGAGTTGGAAAGGAAGACAAAGAAGGAGGAGAAGAAGAAGAAATAGAAGGTGAAAAAGAAGAATAAGGCAAAGAAGAAGAAGCAGAAGAAGAAGAAGAAGAAGAAGAAGAAGAAGAAGAAGGAGATGAAGAAGTAGAGGAAGAGGAAGAAGATGAAGAAGAAGAGGAGGAAGAAGAAGAACAAGAAAAGGAAGAATGAGAAGAAGAAGAAGAAAAAAGAGATAAAGAAGAAGAAGAAGCTGAATTAGAACAGGAAGAAGAAGAAGAAGAAGGAGCAGAAGAAAAGGTAGATGATGAAGAAGAAGAAGAAGAAGACGAAGATGAAGAAGTTGATAAGAAGAGGTAGAAGATGAAGACGACAAAGAAGTAGTGGTAGTAGTAGAAGAAGAAGAAGAAGAAGAAGAATAGTAATAATATAATAATAATAATAATAATAAATATAATAAGAAATTGTTGAAGGCGAAGTTGAAGAAGAAGTGGAAAAAGAAGAAGAAGAAGGGGAAGAAGTGGAAGAAGAAGAAGAACCAGAAGATGAAGAAGAAGAAGAAGAAAAAGAAGAAGAAAAAAGAAGCAGAAGAAGAAGAAGGAGAAGAAGAAGAAGTAGAAGGTGAAGGTTAAAAAGAAAAAGAAGATGAAGATGAAAAGAAAAAAAAGAAGAAGGAGAAGAAGAAAATGAATAAGAACAAGAAGAAGAGAAAGAAGAAGAAGAAGAAGAAGAAGAAGTAGAGGTAGGAGAAAAAGAAGAAGGAGAAGAAGATGAAGAAGAAGAAGAAGAACATGAAGATAAAAGAAGAAGATGATAAAGAAGAAGAAGAAGGATAATAATAATAATAATAAGTAGTAGAAGAAGAAAAACAAGAAAGGCAAGAAGAAGAATAAGGATATGAATAAAAATAAGAAGAAGAACAAGATGAAGAAGATGATAAAAGAGAAGAAGAAATTGAAGAAGAAGAAGACGAAGAATAAAAAAAGAAGAAGAAAAAGAACTAGAAGATATAGAAGAAGAAAAAGATCAAGAAGAAAAGAAAAAAAAAAGAAGAAGAATAAGAGGAGGATGATGAAGAAGATTAAGAAGAAGTGGAAGAAGAAGAAGAAGAACTAGAAAATGAAGATGAAGAAGATGAAGAAGAAGGAGAAGAACAAGAAGAAGAAGGAGAAGAAGAAGAAGTAATAGTAGTAGAAGGAGAAGAAGAAGAGGAAGAGGAAGAAGAAGAAGAAGAAAAGGAAGAAGAAGAAGAAGAAGAAGAAGAAGAAGAAGTTGAAGAAAAAGAAGATAATAAAGAAGAAGAAGATGATGATGAAGAAGAAGATGAAGAAGAAGAATTCAAAGATGAAGAAGAAGAAGAAGAAGAAGAAATATTAGAAGAAGAAGAAGTAGTAGTAGGTTAAGAAGAAGAAGAGGAATTAGAGGAAGAAGAAAGAGAAGGAGAAGGAGAAGAAGAAGAAGAAGAAGAAGAGGAAGAAGACCAAGAAGGAAAAGAAATGGATAAAGAAGAAAAGGATGAAGAGGAAGAAGATCAAGAAGAAGAAGAAGAAGATGATGATTTTGATGAACATGACAACGAAGAAGAAGAAGAACAAGAAGAAGAGGAAGAAGAAGAAGAAAAAGAAGAAGAAGAAGAAGAAGAAAAAAAAACGGAGAAGAAGAAGATGATGATGATGATAATGATGAAGAAGAAAAAGAAAAAGAAAAGATGAATAATAAAAAGAACTAGAAGAAAAAGAACTAGAAGAAGAAGAGGATGAAGAGGAAGAAGAAGAAAGAGAAGAAGAAGAAGAAGAAGAAGAAGAGGAAGAAGAAAAAGTAGATGAAGAAGAAGAAGAAGGTGGTGAAGAAGAAAAAGATGGTGAAGGAGAAGAAGCAGAAGAATAAGAAGAAGAAGAGGAAAAAGAAGTTGATGACGAAGAAGAAGAAGAAGAGGAGGAAGAAGAAGAAGAAGAGGAGGAAGAAGAAGAAGAGGAAGATGAAGAAGAAGAAGAGGAAGAAGAACAACAAGAAGAAGAAGAGGAGGAGGAAGAAGAAGAAGAGGAATAGGAGGAAGGAGAAGAAGAAGGAGAAGTTGACGAACATGATGATGAAGAAGAAGAAGAAGGCGAAGAAGGAGAAGAAGAAGAAGTAGAAGAAGAAGATCATGATGATGATGCTCATGAAGAAGAAGAAGAAGAAGGAGAAAAAGATGAAGGAGAAGAAGATGAAGTAGCTGCAAAAGAAGAACAAATTGAAGGAGAAGAAGAAGAAGAAGAAGAAGAAGAAGACGAAGAAGTTGAAGAAGAAGTAAAACAAGAAGACAAAGAGGAAGAAAAAGATGGCCAAGAGAAAAAAAAGAAGAAAAAGAAGAAGTGGAAAAATAATAAGAAGAAGAAGAAAAAGAAGGAGGAGTGAACACAAAGAAGAAGAAGAAGAAGAAAAAGTAGAAGTGGTAGAAGAAGAAGAAGAAGATGATGAAGAAGAAGAAGGAGAAGAAGTAGAAGAAGAAGTGATGATGATGATGTTGATGGAGAAGAAGAAGTATAAGAAGAAGAAAAAGAAGAAGAAGAAGAAGCAGAAGAAGAAGAAAAAGAAGAAAAAGAAGAAGAAGCAGAAGAAGAAGAAGAAGAAGATGATGATGAAGAAGAAGAAGAGGAAGAGGAAGAAGTAGAAGAAGAAGAAGATAAAGAAGAAGAAGAAGAAGAAGAAGAAGATAAAGGAGAAGAAAGAGAAGAAGAAGAAGGAGAAGAAGAAGAAGAAGATGATGAAGAATGAGAAGAAGAAGATGAAGAAATAGAATATCAGGAAAAAGAAAGAGAAGAAGAAGAAGAAGTAGTCAAAGAAGAAGAAGAAAAAGCAAGAGAAGAAGGATAATAATGTTGATAATAAATGGAAGAATTAGGTGAACAATAAGCATAATAATAATAATAATAATAATAATAATAATAATAATAATAATAATAATAATAATATTAATAATAATAATAATAATAAGAACAAAATAAGAAGGGGAAGAAGATGAAGAAGAGGATGATCAGGAAGAATAAGAAGAGGAGGAACAAGTAGAAAACGAAGAAGAAGAAGAAGAAGAGGAAGGTAATCAAGAAGAAGAAGGAGAAGGAGAAGAAGAAGAAGGAGAAGAAGAAGAAGATGGAGAAAAAGAAGATGAAGAAGTTGAACAAGAAGACGAAGGAGAAGAAGAAGCAAAAGAAGGAGAAGATGAAGAGGAAGAAGAAGAAGTAGAAGAAGCGAAAGAAGAAGTAGAGGAAGAGGAAGAAGAAGGATAGTTATAACAATAATAATAAGTAGAAGTAGAGGAAGAAGAAGGAGAAGAAGAACAACCATAATAACAATAATAATAACAACAACAATAAGTGTAAC
>JAIUJO010001085.1:172500-185000 GCA_023846275.1 Vanilla planifolia
TCTTAGAACTTCCAAAATAAGAATTAACTAGAGAAACTTTTAGTGACAATATTTATTTATATTATAAACAAAATCAACAATTAATAGACTTTTATAGTCACAAACAAACTATAAAATTAACATGAAAAGAGGAGAAAGTAGTACACTTTATCTACCTAGAACTCCCGGCTATGTACCTCAATCACTCTTCATGAACCTCCGCCTCCACCCACTCACATACCAACACTAGGTCCAAAGGTCCATATGGGAGAATCTCAAGGAGATAACTTAGAACAAGTTCATGCAACTCCTTATTCTATCAATGATAAATTATGTTAAACGCTCTGATTGGCGAAACTATCATAAAAATAAAAATTGTCATCTTGAAGAAAGAAGTGATTCTTCTACTTGGGGATTAACAATAAATATAGATCATATTCCATATAAAAAATAAAATATTATTGTGTAGAATGGACACAAAAAAATAAAAGAAACTATATTTATGCTTCCTCCCATTATGACTGTAGTAGAATATGTTCAATTTGCTACTTCCTATTCGAAAGGAAATGCTTTAGCTTGGTTAACAAATTTTGAAAAAAATAATCAAACAGAATGTCAAAACATTCTTCAACAATTGGCTAAACAAACGACAATAGAAATGTTAATTTCATTATTAGTAACTGATTTCACAGAAGCAGAATGGAATGAAAATCAAAATTATGAAGAAAAACTTCATAAAATGAAATTATGTGATATATGTATGTTAGATGAATTTGTATCTACATATATAGGAGCTATTTATTATCTAGACAAAACTTTACAACAATAATCTTGGATACAAGGATTCATTTCCAAAATTCCATTCCCTTGGAATAACATAATATCTGCTAAATATCACGAATTAATATCCTCACAAGGAACTATGAGACCCCATAACACTGTCATGCTCAGAAGAGCTTGTGCAGAAGCTATGGAAAAAAATTATGAGAATACATCTACCCAAAAAGAAATGAGTAAAAATTTAAAATCTTCTAAAATGGGCTACAACTGTTGCTCAAAATTCTCAGAAGATTTAAATTACATATATGGATGTCCTCCAGTCTATGATTAGAGAATATATTCGAAACCTTCTTTTAAGAATAAAAGAAGACAAAAATATAAAATCATTAAAATAAAATGGAAACCTGAATTTAAATTAGATAAAAAAATTTAGAAAAAAGAAATTCGTTAAAAAATATAATAAAAAGAAAGGTAAAAACCATTGTAGATGTTTTAAGTGTAACAAAGGACATTATCCAAATGAATGCCCTTTAAACATTAAAAAAGTTAATATCCCTAACTTAGAAGAATATTCCATCAATATTAGAATAGTAGATGAACTATCAGAAGATTGTTCTGTCTATGAAATTACATCTTGTTCTGACTCCACGGAGTCTGAATCTGACTCCATAGAATCAAAATCTGAACAGTTGGAAGAGTTCAAAAAACTCAAAAACAACATGATTACAATAAACAAAACATTAACTCAAAATAAAGGTTATACCTTTATTGTCATCCCTAAAACGTCCCAAAAAAGAAAGAATATCTTCACCATGATATACTATCTGTATAGGAAAAATGATTAGATTAAAACATTATTGTACAACAGAAGTAATGTTAGACCTAATCATCTTAATTCCTTTTGGCTATTATGGGATAATACATAATATCCCACATCATGCGAAAGAAAAAAATTTTATTACTCATGGGATTATAGAACCCATGACTTATCAAGCACCTATACATTTGATAAAAAACACCAGTATAGAAGATTGGGATTACTTAATCAGACCAAATGACTTTATTAGAACATTAGTTATTCACAAATATAAAGATTTTCCTATAATACCATCTGAAACAGCTATAGATGATTCAAAAAAATTCCAAAAAATATCAGGAATTCAGAATCAATATGAACACAATTACTTCTGAAGAAGTAAATACTACAAAACTACATGATATTGTAAGAGAACAATTTGAGACTGATGAAGACTTAGAAACATGAGAAAACTTCAGAAACTCACTTCAGACACTTCAGAAAACTACATGATAGTGTACTCGCTTCAGACACATCAGAAAACTTCAAAAACTTGAGAAAGCAGACAGAAACACACTTAGAAAACACACAAGAGGACTTAGAACACTCTTTTTCTCTCAATGCCCTTCTAGTTGGGATAAATGGCATATTTATAGAAGGAAGTTCCTTAGAAACGAAGTAATAGAGTGCTAGTGGATTGCAGCATCTTCCTTTCTTTTGGAAATGTGCCCTTTTCTTTTGATAGTGCATCTATGCTTTTGGTAGTGTGCCTGGGTATTGGGTCTCACCATGCTTTATTCTGTATGAGTGAAAGCTTCCATGGTGTCTTCATCCAGTACATCCTCTGGTTTTGAGATGTTTTCATCGTTAAAAAATATTTCCTTTTTTCTTCTAGTCCTATTTTTCCTAATTTAATCTGTTGAAGAAACCTTTTCATTTTTTGTTCTTGTCGAACTTGTTCTTCCTATTGAATGGCAAGGGTGTCAATTAAAAAGATTGTCTTTCCATATGATACCTTTTTAGCTAGATATTTATCCCAAAATCAAGTTTCTGGAAGAATTCCTTGGCAGCATGTCTGCATATTGCTTCTTCATTAAAAAGTCTTTGTTGAAATGGTTCTAATCTGGGAGTTTTTGACTCTTTTACTAGCATCCATAATTGGATAGAGTAGTATAGGTTAATATACTCTCTTTCTTCCCAAATTGACCAGATTTTAAAAACAAATGTTGTAGAGAACTTCATTTTGTATGTAGTGAGGCTGGATTTGCAAAGATGAGGAATGTATCCTGTATATTCCTCAGAATGCTTGGTGTTGACGTAAACTTCATGTACGATACCTTTTCGAAGATGTTGTTTGTATTTAGAGATTTCATCATCGTAGGCGATAATTCTTTGACTTTCTGGCTAAAGATAAAGTACTTCCTGGTTGAAGAATAGGATAATGATATTTGTTTCTTCTAATTGCTTAAAAAATTGCAGTAATTTCTCTTCATCAAGGATATTGGATTGATAAAGTTCAAGCATTTCCTGAACAGTGACTTCGACTTCCAACTTCCTTGTGTCTTTTTTTTTATGTTTAATAATTCTGCAAATCTGAGGAAATCCTTTATCCTGAATTGGATAAGGTCTGTTGTTTGTGTTGTAAAAAAAATATCTAACAATGTTTCGGTATTGAAGAGTTTTTGTTCTAGGCTTTGTAGAGCATTTGATTGAGTGACTGTTGATCTTGCTAAAAGGAGTTCTAGGTGTTTCTTGCAAGCCTCCTCTTTTGTTTTTTTGTTCTTCATGAGCTTGTTTCCCGAGCATATACCCTTTTTCTAGTTGAGTTAACTAGTAATTTGCAGCATGCTAATCGCTTGATTATAGAGCATGATAACAGCAACTGATTTTGTCATAAAATTCTGGGCCTGTCTGTTGGAGTGTTTTATTGTACCAGTCTTTGATGACTGAGGCAGCAAATGTTTTCCCTTTTTCGATTATTCTGCTTTGCGTCTTTTTATTCATAAGGTTTTTGACCTGTGGGATAGCCAGTTGGGCTTTAGTGTTTTGCATACTTGTAGCCTGTTGGGCTTTTGATGACTCTGCCGAAGCCTGTTGGGCTTTGGATGATTCTGCTGAAGCCTATTGGGCTTTGGATGATTTATCTCTTTCTTGGGCTTTGACCCTTTTGGAAGTCACTTCAGTGAACTTGCCTGTTCTTTTCATTTTTTCGAGAACAATTTTTATAAAGTGAGCTCTTCTTCATTCATGGTCTACTAAGAAAATCAGTAATTACATTAGTAAAACAAAAAATATATTTGACAGTATGATTAAAAATTTCAAAAATAAAGGAAAATACTTATTCGTCGTAAATTTTCTTCTGGATTGTGCACTGTCTTTTTCTGCAGAAATTGTGCTACTGATTTGTTGTTAGTTTCCATAGTGAATTCTCTATGGAGTAAATTTATTTTTAGGCTTTTTATGGCTAGTTTTATAGCCAATAATTCTTTGTCATAAGTGGCATATTTTCTTTGGGTTTTTGTAAATTTTCCCGAAGCATATGCTATTATGTCATTGGTATCTGTAACTAATACTACAGACCAAATAAATTTGAGGCATCAGTTTGTAAAATAATATGCTCATCTTCTATTAGAAAATGAAGAATTTATTTTTTGTGACAAATTCTTTGATTTGTTTTATTTCCTTTTGTTCTTCAAAACTTAAGGAAATAGGTATTTTATCTGTATTCCATCTTCGAGGTTGTTCACTGTTAGCCTTTTTGTATTTAGCTTGTTCAGTAGCTAATTTATTTTGTAATGCTTTGATTTTAGAAGAAAGTTTTGGTATAAATTTTCGTCCATAGTTTAGGAGACCTAAAAAACTTTGCAGTTGTTTTAAACTGGTAAATTTTTTGGGAAACTCCTTAACTTTTGTATATATGTGGTCTTGTAATTGCACTTGACCATTTTTGTTTTGTTTTCCAAGAAAATCGATTTCAGTTTTTAATAATTCTATTTTCTTTGGACTTAGAATAATGCCATGATTTAGCATTAGCTTAATAACATGCAATAGATGATCTTTATGTTCTTTCTCGATAGAAGAAAAAACAAGAATATCATCTATGAAAGCTACTACATATTGTAAATGTCCAAAAATAGAATTAATCCATTTCTGGAATATTTGAGATGTATTTTTTAATCCAAATGGCATGACTAGCCATTCGTAATGCTCTTGTGGATAACTAAATGTTGTTAGCTCTATTGGTGTTTGATTTGTAAGTTTGATCTACCAAAATCCAGATTTTGCATCAAAATTTGCTATAGTATTTTGCACTTTGAATTTTTTTAATTAGGTGCTCAGTAGTTGGGATAAAATAGCCATCAAATTTTGTGCAAGAATTTAACTTGCGATAGTTGATGACCATTCGAGCTTTTCCTTGTTTTATTTCTACGTGATTTCTTACTATAAGGGCAAGAGAAGAATAAGAGCTATGGCTCTTTTGTATTAATTTTAAATTTAACAGTTCTTGTATTTTACTGTTAAATTCTTATTTGTCTAATGGTGATACTATTTTACTGTTAACACGTATATTCGTATTTTTATATTGTTTTGAGAGTTCAATAGAACAATATCGAGGAAATTTATCAAACCATTTAAGGGATCGGCTGAATATAATGGTTCGAATAGTTTATGAACGGTATCATCAAATGTGTTCGTTGTAAGGATATTATAGGTATAAATGAGAAAAATGATAGAATTTGTGTCAACTAGAGTAGTTTTTTGTGAATATTCACCACACTGTGCTATGGGAGTATAATAGGGAGCGATATGGGTAGGAAAATGTATGCGAGGAACAGTGTGTCCATCAAAGGTAAAGAAGTGAGTGTTTGAAAGGAGAAAAATGGCGAAGGTTATCTAAGCCAATGAGACAATCTAAATTAAACTCTAATGGGAGTAAAGCAAAATTAAATTTGTAGGTAGTAAGGTTACTATGAATATTCGGGATAGAAATAGCAAGGTTAGCAACCTTATGTGTGACAGGTACTTGCCGTCCCATAAAGTCAATAAGAGAAGTTTTGGTATCTAAAGGTAACCAAAATTGTTTATGAATGAAGACTTGTTGGAGTAGACTAACCTCAGCTCTGGTATCATCTAAAACATGAATAGTAACATCTTCAAAGTCAGGAAGATGGATAGTTATATGAAGATAAATATGTAACTGGGCTTTTTTCTTTAAATCCATTAAGGAGAAGGAATAGATTTTTTACGTTCGAGAAGGTGTAGTGCACGTCCTTCTACTAGATCTTGTACTGGAATATGAATACTTGGTCTTGGGTCTATTGACTCAGAGGATTCGCCTTCTTGATAATGTCTTGGAAGGTTAATGATAGAAGATGTTCGATTAATAAGATTTTTGATAATTGGTGAGATTGTATTACCAGAGGCAATAAAGTATTCAACAGGTATTTGAACCTTAGGATTTAAGGTTTTTAAAAAAAGTTATATATCAGTATCTAGTTTTAGGTGTTTAATATCTACAACTTTTGGTTGTATGTTTTTTCCAATGCCAACATTGAAAAGTTTTACAAAATTATTCGAAGTGATGGATCTGAATGTGGAAGTATCATTTAGAGCCATACAATATTCTCATTATATTCCTAGGATTTTTGATCCAGGTAATAATTGTATACCTTTAAGGCTTACTAATAACGTACAAGTTTTTTCAATATTTTGGTCTTGTAAACTTATACAAAAATCAGGATGGATATTGATTCCAAATAGTCTATTAGCAAGATTGGATTTTGCTTCTCCAATAATGTTGCGTAGAGGATTGTTAATGATTCATTTGTCCATGCAAATAATCATTGTAGGAGTATCTATTCTACTTCGGAATAGAGCAGTGATTTTTAGCTGTATCATACCTATGTGTAAGTATTTCATTTTGGGATAATTGCTTTTTAATTTGTCTATTTTGTTTTTGTTAAGAAGACTAATGGATGTTAAATCATCATCTCCCTTTAATTCTATATTTCCTTGCATATGCTTGAAAATATAAGTGTGTTTATTTAAAAAATGAGATTTAAAAAAAGGGGCTTTATAAATCTCATTTTTTCACCATGAGGTATAGCCTCTTTTAATTTTTCTAAGTCTTCATCAGATATCTCAAATTGTTCATCTATACTATCATGTAGTTAGGTAGTATTTACTTCTTCAGATGTAATTGTGTTCATAATGATTCTGAATTCTCAATATTTTTTTGAATTTTTAGAATCTTCTATAGCTGTTTTAGATGTTATTATATGAAAATCTTCATATTTGTGAATAACTAATGTTCTAATAGCAACATTTGGTCTGATTAAGTAATCCCAGTCTTCTAAACTAGTGTTTTGATCAAAAGTATAGATGCTTGATAAGTCATGGTTTCTATTATCCCATGAGTAATAAAAATGTTTTCTTTGGCATGATGTGGGATATTATGTATTATCCCATAATAGCCAAAAGGTGTTAAGATGATTAGGTCTAACGTTACTTCTGTTGCTCGATAACGTTTTAATCTAATCATTTTTCCTATATAGATAGTATATCATGATCAGGATATTCTTTCTTTTTTGGGAAGTTTTAGGGATGACAATAAAGGTATAACCTTTATTTTTAATGTTTGTTTATTGTAATCATGTTGATTTTGAGTTTTTTGAACTCTTCCAACTGTTTAGATTTTTATTCTATGGAGTCAGATTCAGACTCCGTGGAGTCAGAACAATATGTAATTTCATAGACAGAACTATCTTCAGATAGTTCATCTATTGTTCTAATATTGATGGAATATTCTTCTAAGTTAGGGATAATAACTTTTTTAATGTTTATAGGGCATTCATTTCCGTAACATCCTTCTTTGTTACACTTAAAACATGTACAATGTCTTTTAACTTTCTTTTTATTATATTTTTTAACGAATTTCTTTTTTCTAAATTTTTTTATCTTATTTCAATTCAGGTTTCCATTTTTTTAGTGATTTTATATTTTTGTCTTCTTTTATTCTTAAAAGAAGGTTTCGAATATTCCCTAATCATAGATTGGAGGAGATCCATATATGTAATTCAAATCTTCTGAGAATTTTGAGCAACAGTTGTAGCCCATTCTAAAAGATTTTAAATTTTTACTCATTTTTTTTGAGCGAATGTATTCTCACAAGTTTTTTCCATAGTTTCTACACAAGCTCTTCTGAGCATGTCAGTGTTATGGGGTCTCATAGTTCCTTGTGAGGATATTAATTCGTGATATTTAGTCAATATTATGTTATTCCAAAGGAATGAAATTTTGAAAAAGAATCCTTGTATCAAAAATTCTTGTTGTAAAGTTTTGTCTAGATGATAAGTATATCCTATATATGTAGATACAAATTCATATAACATACATATATCACATAATTTCATTTTATGAAGTTTTTCTTCATAATTTTAATTTTCATTCCATTCTGCTCCAGCGAAATCAGCTACTAATAATGAAATTAACATTTCTATTGCCGTTTGTTTAGCCGGTTGTTGAAGAATGTTTTGACATTTTGCTTGATTATTTTTTTCAAAATTTGTTAACCAAGCTAAAGCATTTCCTTCCTAATAAGAAGTAGCAAATTGAATATATTCTGCTATAGTCATAGTGGGAGGAAGCATAAATATAGTTCCTTTTATTTTTTGTGTCCATTCTACACAATAATCTTTTATTTTTTTATATGGAATATGATCTTTATTTAATATTAATCTCCAAGTAGAAGAATCACTTCTTTCTTCAAGAGGAGGATTTTTATTTTTATGATAGTTTCGCCAATCAAAGCGTTTAGCATAATTTATAATTGGTAGAATAAGGAGGTTCATGAACTTGTTCTAAGTTATCTATTTGAGACTCTCCCATATGGACTTCTTGACCTGGTGTTGGTATGTGAGTGGGTGGAGGTGTTGGTTCATGTGGAGGTGATTGAGGTACATAGTCGGGAGGTCTGGGTAGATAAAGTGTACTTTCTCCTCTTTTCATGTTAATTTTATAGTCTGTTTGTGATCTATAAAAGTCTATTAATTGTTGATTTTGTTCATAATATAAATAAATATTGTCACTAGAAGTTTCTCCAATTAATTCTTGTTTTTGAAGTTCTAAGAACTTTGAAAAAACTGATTTATCTAATTTTTTGTAAATCCATAATCTTATCTGAAGATTTAAGTTTAACAATTAATGTTTGGTTAATTTTGTTTCAAGATAATGGAATGTAGAGGTTGTAGGTATAGTAATAGTTTTACTATCTTCGAGTTTCTAAATTTTATCTTTAATTTCTTTTAATTGATCTATGATAAAATTCAAAATTTCTGCTATGGTAGGGTCTTGTCCTACTGTGGTAGGTAAATGAATTATTTGTTCCTAATCTTGTGTATTTGATACTTGACAATGATAAGTATCATTAGGAACTAAAATTTCTTTCATATTTTTAAGTTTTTGTGTCATAATAATATCTAAGTTTGTATAATAGATTTTGTTCCTTTGCATTTACCTTTTTCTATTTTGTTTTTGTATTTTCTGATTTGACCCTTTTTTGTTCGGCTACATCTATCCTTCCAAAAGCCCCTAGGGTTTCCCGTGGTTTTCTGGGGGAAGTTAGGGAATCTAATATAAACAACCATCCCTAATAGATTTCTTCAAACAAAAAGAGCACAGCTTTGATTCGTTTCCTACCTCAAGGGTAAAGAAAATACAAAAATACAACCAAAACTAATGCAAAAAAACTGATCCATTCCACAAACTAAGATATTATTAAAACACAAATGCGAATGTTTAGTTATACATACTAAACATACACATAAAGTTTATAAGAATATAAAACTTACAATACTTGAGTACCACTGGCTCTAATACCAATTTTTATAGACTCTCTTCAAACACTCACTTCAGACACTTCAGAAAACTTCAGAAACTTGAGAAAGCACATAGAAACACATTTAGAAAACACACAAGAGGACTTAGAACACTCTTTTTCTCTCGATGCTCTTTTAGTTGGGAGAGATGGCATATTTATAGAAGGAGGTTCCTTAAAAACGAAGTAATAAAGTGCTAGTGGATTGCAACATCTTCTTTTCTTTTGGAAATGCGCCCTTTTTCTTTTGATAGTGCGCCCTTTCTTTTGAGAGTGTGTCTTTGCTTTTGATAGTGCGCCTAGGTCTTGGGTCCCACAAAGCTTTATTCTACAAGAGTGATAGCTTCCATGGTGTCTTTATCCAGCGCATCCTCTAGTTCTGAGATGTTTTCCTCCTTAAAAAGGTATTTCTATTTTTCTTCCAATCCTATTTTTCCTAATTTAATCTGTTGAAGAAACCTTTTCATTCTTTTTCTCATTAAACTTGTTCTTCCTATTCAATGGCAAGAGTGTCAATTAAAAAGACTGTCTTTCCATATGATACCTTTTTAGCAAGATATTTAGTCCCAAAATCTAGTTTCTAGAAGAATTCCTTGGCAGTGTGTCTACGCCTTGCTTCTTCATTAAAAAGACTTTGTTAAAATGGTTCTAATCTAGGAGTTGCTAACTCTTTTACTAGCTTCCATAATTGGATAGAGGAGTATAGGTTAATATACTCTCTTTCTTCCCAAATTTTCTAGATTTTAAAAACAAATGTCGTAGAGAACTTTGTTGTGTAAGCAGTGAGGCTGGATTTGTAATGATCAGGAATGTATCCTATATATGCTTGGTGTTGAAGTAAACTTCATGAACGATACCTTTTCGAAGATGTTGTTTGTATTTAGGGACTTCATCATAGCAGGCAATAATTCTTGGACTTTCTGCCAAAAGATAAAGTACTTCTTGGTTGAAGAATAAGCTAATGATATTTGTTTCTTCTAATTGCTTAAAGAATTGCAGTAATTTCTCTTCATCAAGGATGTTGGATTGATAAAGTTCAACCATTTCCTGAACAGTGACTTCAGCTTCCAACTTCCTTGTGTCTTCATTTTTGATGTTTAATAATTGTGCAAATTTGAGGAAATCCTATCTCCTGAATTGGATAAGTTCTACTGTTTGTGTTGTAGAAAAAATATCTGCCAAGGTTTCAGTATTGAAGAGTTTTTGTTCTAGGCTCTGTAGAACATTCGATTGACTGTTGATCTTGCTAAAAGGAGTTCTAGGTGTTTCTTACAAGCCTCCTCTTTTTTTTTGTTCTTCATGAGATTTTTTCTCAAGCATATAACCTTTTTCTAGTTGAGTTAACCAATAATTTGCAGCTCGCCAATCGCTTGCTTGTAGAGCATGAAAACACCCATTGATTTTGTCGTAGAATTCCGGGTCTGTCAATTGAATTGTTTTATTGTACCAGTCTTTGATGACTGAGGCAGCAAATGTTTTCCCTTTTTCTATTATTCTGCTTTGCGTCTTTTTATTCACAAGGTTTTTGACCTGTGGGATAGCCAGTTGGGTCTTAGTGTTTTGCGTACTTGTAGTATGTTGGGCTTTTGATGATAATGCTGAATCCTGTTGGGCTTTGGATGATTCTGTCGAAGCCTGTTGGGCTTTGGATGATTTTTCTTTTTCTTGAGCTTTGACCCTTTTGTGAGTCACTTCAGTCAACTTGCCTGTTCTTTTCATTTTTTTGAGAATAGTTTTTAGCAAAGTGAGTTCTACTTCATTCATGGTCTGCTAAGAAAATCAGCAATTACGTTAGTAAAACCCAGAATATATTTGAAGTATAATTAAAAATTTCTAAATAAAGGGAAAGACGTATTCGTCGTAAATTTTTTTCAGGATTGTGTATTGTCATTTTCTGTAGAAATTTTAATACTGATTTGTTGTCAGTTTCTATAGTGAATTTTTTATGGAGTAAATATATTTTTTTAGGCTTTTTATGGCTAGTTTTATAGCCAATAATTCTTTGTCATAAGTAGCATATTTGCTTTGAGTTTTTGTAAATTTTTCCAAAGCATATGTTATTATGTCATTGGTATCTGTAACTAATACTCTAGACCAAAATAAACATTAGGCATCAGTTTGTAAAATAATATGTTCGTCTTCTATTGGAAAATGAAGAATTTTTTTTTGTGACAAATTCTTTGATTCGTTTTATTTTCTTTTATTCTTCAGAACTTAAGGAAATAGGTATTTTATCTGTATTTCATGGTGTCTTCATCCAATGCATCCTCTGGTTCTGAGATGTTTTCATCCTTAAAAAGTATTTCCTTTTTTCTTCCAATCTTATTTTTCCTAATTTAATCTGTTGAAGAAACCTTTTCATTTTTTATTCTCGTCGAAATTATTCTTCCTGTTCAATGGCGAGGATGTCAATTAAAAAGATTGTCTTTCCATATGACACCTTTTTAGCTAGATATTTAGTCCCAAAATCAAATTTCTAGAAGAATTCCTTTGTAGTGTGTCCACATATTGCTTCTTCAATAAAAAGACTTAGTTGAAATGATTCTAATTTGGGAGTTGTTGACTCTTTTACTAGCATCCATAATTTGATAGAGGAGTATTGGTTAATATACTCTCTTTCTTCCTAAATTGTCCCAATTTTAAAAAAAAATGTCATAGAGAACTTCGTTTTGTATGCAGTGAGGCTAGATTTGCAAAGATTAGGAATGTATCTTGTATATCCTTAAGGATGCTTGGTGTTGACGTAAACTTCATGAAGGATACCTTTTCGAAGATGTTGTTTGTATTTAGAGATTTCATCATCGCAGGAAAGATAAAGTACTTCCTGGTTGAAGAATAGGCTAATGATATTTGTTTCTTCTAGTTGCTTAAAGAATTGCAGCAATTTCTCTTCATCAAGAATATTGGATTGATAAAGTTCAAGCATTTCCTGAACAGCGACTTCGGCTTCCAACTTCCTTGTGGCTTCGTTTTTTATGTTTAATAATTGTGCAAATCTGAGGATCCTGAATTGGATAAGGTCTACTATTTGTGTTCTAGAAAAAATATCTACCAATGTTTTAGTATATA